>SSNS01000143.1:728331-912057 GCA_006937985.1 Aphyosemion australe
AGTGTTGATTAACATTGAGGGCTCGTGAGACAGGCGCACTAAATGTGTATCATCTAGCCTCAGAGGCTGGCGCGGGGATTGAATCTGATATCTTGCATAATGTGTCCTTGGTTCCAGACTTGGGAAGAAAGGCTTGCACCATTGGTTCCCTTTGCCTCGTCTCTCGTGCAGCTGCCCAGGCTCCAGGCGAGCGCTGAGTGAAATCTGACAGGACTTGTGAAGTAGACGGGAGTCTACATAACTGGCGGCATTCTTATGTCACGCTGTAGAAAAGATGTTTTGCGCAGGGCATTAGGTACGCTGTGGACGTCACGTCACCGTACTTACAAGCAGCAAATGGTGCAACGAGAGATCTGGGAACAATGGTTCATTAAACCAACCTTTGTTAGAGTCATCTGTTGACACGGGTCAAGTGACTGGTGAATGAAAGAATGATTGTGCATTTTTACACAAGCGCCCCACGTTTTCATGAATCTACTGAAGGATGCCCCTCTCTCATATTTCCCCGCAGAATGCCTGTGGCAGTAGTATTTATTTGGCACATTCTCAGCATGCTCCCACTCTTGCGGTTGAAGTGTTGCATAGCAACTGAGAAAAACAGCTTTAAATATTTTGGTTAAAAAGGTTTTAAGAAAATAAAGAACAGCCTGCAATTACTGTTCATTTCTCCCGAGTTCAGAAGTTTAAGGAGCTGCAGAAGTGCGCCAAGTAATAAATGAAAAACCAAATTAGGCTTCGTGTTGGCCTGGAGAAAATGAAAATTGTGTAGAATATGTCGTCCTGCTCCTGCCAATTGGTTTTCATCTATTTCTGTTTTGTTTATTGAATAAATGCTGTCAGATGCCCGCACCTTCACTAATTCACAACTGTTTTGAAACAAAGCTAGCAGGAGTTTGAAGAGTTCAGCTCGGCTCGGTTTTCCAGCCAGTGGAGTCTATCTTTGACAGGATGGAAAAATGTGTAGGTGAGTGCAAATTTGAAGTGATGTGCCTCAGGAAAACGGGTAGGGATGGAGCGATGGGGATGGGGGAGCATGTGGAGAGAGAGGAGGCTGGATGACGCACAGCAGGTGACAGACAGACACTAATAGTAATGGCTCTTATCAGTGCTTCGCTCGCTCTCTCTTTTCACATGGGCTCTGACATCCTCCTCCTACTCCACCCCCTCCATCTAGCGGGGGGTGTTGGGAGCTCGCTGGGTTGCGCAGCCCGCTCAGACGGAAAGAGCCTGCCAAACACCGGTCCCCTCACATATAAATTGCATCATTAACATTGCCTAGATTATTCCAAGCTCTCCCACCGGGTTTATGGCAGCACCGGCTCAACTTTAACTGTTTGACTCACTGAAGACATTCAGGTTTCCTGAGTGAGCTGTGCTTGGATCTGCTGTGAAACACACCGGTTCTATTCTGTCTTAAGGTTTTAAACTAAATCCTGAGGAGATGTGTCTGTTTTTTCACTCGCGGAGGGTTATTATACTGACGAATGTGCTTTATTTTATGTCTTGAGTTGTCAAATGTTAAGTTATGACATGTTTTGCACGTAAAGGGAAACAGGTTCCTATTAGCACTGGGATTTATGGAAAACATTAGAGCTTAGTGACGGAATTCGTTTCTGTGAATCTTTGTTTACTAGAATATGATCAGTTTGTTCAAAACTTATTTTAAAATAAATAAATTAACTCTTTATTTATTTTAAAATAAATTGTTTTATTTGTGAACTAATTAAGTGACTTTGAAAAGTTTACAAATTCCCAAATCACTGAATAAATTAGAACATGTCTCATTTACATAAGTGACACAAAAGTCTAGTTGATTACTTTTCCCAATGTTATGATAGCAACTGACCAACTGATAAACAATTATTTAAAATTTCAACCAACTGGTTACGAGAATATTAGCATATTGCATAATTCAGATATATTTATATTTACCCTCTTTATCTGTGCAAATGGCTTCCTTTTTTTCAAACAAGTGTCATTTATGTGGAAAAAGTATTTCAAAGTGCACACATTTTGACCCATTTGGCTTTTCATAAGTCCACCTCTCACTTTCTTGCTGGACCACTAGGGCCGTAAAACTTTTCCACCTGCTGATTTAAATGCAGCAGTCAGGTCTTCTGACTCCTGTGTGTCCTGAACTGGTTATTCTTGCTGTGCTTTGGTGTAAAGTGATATCTATACCTATAGATATATCTATAGATATATCTATATATGGTGTGGGGGACATTTTCTTGGCACACTTTGGGCTCCTTAGTACTAAGTGATCATCGTTGCAGCGCCACAGCCTACCTGAGTATTGATGCTGACCATGTCCATCCCTTTATGGCCACAGTGTACCCATCTTCTGATGGCTACTTCCAGCAGGATAATGCTCCATGTCATAAAGCGCCAATCATCTCAGACTGGTTTCTTGAACATGACGAGTTCACTGTACTCAAATGAGGCAATTGAAGCGATGCACCCATCATGCCTAGTGCCTACTGTACAAGCCTGTGGGGGCAGTGCTATGATCTGGGGTTGCTGCAGTTGGTCAGGTCTAGGTTCAGCAACAGCATGTGCTCCAAGTATGAGGTCAGCTGACTCCCTGAATATCCTGATGACCAGGTTATTCCATCAATGGATTTGTTCTTCTCTGATAGCACAGGCATATTCCAAGATGACAATGCCAGGATTCATCGGGCGCAGGTAGTGAAGGAGTGGCTCAGGGAGCATGAGACATCATTTTCACACATGGATTGGACAGTTCTGAACCCGATTTTAGTCGTTTCTGCAATCTCCTTAGATGTTTTCTCTGCTTGATGCATGCCAATGATCTGACCCTTCTCAAACAGACTAACATCTTTTCCACGACCACCAGATGTGTCTTTCCACGTGGTTGTTTAAGAAATGAGAATCAACTCATTGCACCAGTTGGGGTTAAATAGCTTGTTGCCAGCTGAAAGACCCATGCAGTAATTATCCAATAGGAGGCTCGTACCTGTTTGCTTAGTTAAATCCAGGTGGGGACTTTTTTTTTGTCTGGAAGTGTATTTGCTGTTGTGGCGCTTAGCTAACAGCAGCTAATAAAAATAAGTCTAGCCACTTCTAGATAAGAGTAATGATGAATAACATCCTCTTCTTCTGGTGTCCTGCACCAGACGATTATAAATATGTACCGGGATATTTAGAGTAATCTTTTATGATTGAGCAGATTAGCAATAATCTAGAAATACCTCAGTGTGTATTCATTTTGACCATAGGCAGTTGCAGCATCTGTTGGTTATAAATGTTTTTCTAAGTTCAGATGTACTGATGAGCATGTTATTTTGACACAGTTTGACAAATTAATTAGTAATCCTCCAGGTTTACAAACGTCTGACTCTGACAAATGTTTAGGTAGATTTCTTTTCCAGCAATAAATGTTAATCTTTTTGTCATTTCTATATTTGACTTGTTCAGGTTCAGTAATCTTTTCCAGTTATTGAAATTATGTGAAAAAAATATAAAGTTAAAAGTCACATTTATGCAAAAAATATAAAATGAATAAAAGTTAACCAACTGCGATGAACCAGCTTGTTGTAAATCAACATGTTCCTTGTTGTTGTTGAATAAGACAGCTTGGGTGGTCAACAGTAGCATGCCAAAAAGTCAAAGCCGTGTTTGACCTACTTTTTATGTAAATTAGAAAGTTGAAAAAGGTCAGAGAGAAACTTCTGTTCTGAGAAAGTCTTCCTTAACACGTCATAAGGGGGAGCCACGCCTCCTCAAACCTGCATGTCTCCAGTGTCTGAGGCCTTCTGGGGAAACCAACCAATCAGCAAGCAGCTCATTATCATATTCATGTCCTGGCCGAGTGGGAGGGGCAAACAGCTCTTTTCACAGCAAGGCTGGTTTAGGGGGTTTAGAATGGCCTGTATCAGGGCTCCTGGGACAGATGAAAGCCTAAAGAACATTTCTTATGCTTTTTAGAGGCTCAAAGCTGTTTTAGATTGTTGACTAACTGCATTCTAGGACCTCTTTAAAGTAACTTTTTGATTGTGAAAAAGTTTCAGCCCCTTTTATTTTGTCGTATCATTTAAAAGAAAAATGGCGAAGTACTTGCCAACACGAAAATGAAAGATGCTAACTTTGTAATTTGGGAAATAAATGGGTGAAATAATTTCTAAGATTGCTCTTGCTGCTAAATTATACAAGACTGTGATCCATTTTGCTTCACTGAAGGAGGTTCTTAAGCCCAGTTGACATCTACAGTGGAACAGGATGGATCTTCCTCCTCAGATCAGTTGGTAATTAACTCTGTAACTCTGTAATTACTATCTGAGGTCAGGGTTAAGCTTGGAGCTAAAGGTTAGAGCAGCAAACATTTTTATATGATCCTCTTACTCTATTATCATTCCTCCCTGCTACAAGGTTTTACCTCATGGGGAGAATACATTACATAAAGCCCCTTAGCAATTACTCCACAATGAATATTTGTAAGGTGTATAGTCCTAAGATTAATCTGGAATCCCCTCTGCCCCTGTCCAAACGCAGGCCCGGCTCTGCTTACAATGCAAGTTTCATTTTCACCTGAACAAATGGCTCCTTTAGACAAAAAGTGCCAACCTTTTACTTTTACTGGCTGGAAGAAGAGAGAGAGAGAGGAGAGCGATAGAGAGAGGGAGGGAGGGAACAACCTCCTGCAGCAAAAACAGATATCCCAACAAGGAGAAAAAGTAGGAGTTGGGTCAGAGTGGTAGATGGTAGGGAGTTTTTTTTTTTTTTTTTTTTAGAGGAGGGGGAGACTTTTAATAGTGTTGAATAAAGGAACATTTATTTTTGTGCTTGGGCCTGTAACAGCCCCAGGAAATAGCTCAGTCTCTTGATCACGAGCAAATCCTATTACCTTACAGTGCTCTCACTCAGGGTAATGGGCTCCACCTCGAGACTCCGGAGAACACTTCTCCCTCGGACACACTGATACTGGTGTCTGGAGGGCCTGGCGTTGGCTATGCTAACACTTGGGCAGAGACTAATCAAGTTAAACAATCCGCCGCTCCGGAGCAACACAGAGCGGGGATGTTGATATCCAGCGAGCTCATTCAACAGGCCCCTTCACACGTTCCTAACCCAATACCAAAAGGATCAGTGCTCAGGATCAGTTCAAGATCAGGTTATTCGAGCCCCTGAGAATTGTAAAGCGATCCCCGAGCAGCTTTTGCTTTCTCAGGAGTGATCAGAGCTGTCGGCTCT
Source organism: Aphyosemion australe (assembly GCA_006937985.1). NCBI lineage: Eukaryota > Metazoa > Chordata > Actinopteri > Cyprinodontiformes > Nothobranchiidae > Aphyosemion > Aphyosemion australe. The sequence continues at coordinate 733,543 of SSNS01000143.1, forward strand.
GGTATACGCTGCTAGGGGCCAGGGCCAAAGGGAACTCCTGGGGTCTCCATTTATTCCTGTCCAGCTAAGAGGAAGGACTGAGCATCTGTGAAAGTGTTTGTTCTGTGTGTGTAAGGAGAAAGTGAGAACAAGAAACTCAATTTACAGTATGTGGGTAACCGCTGTCCCGAAGCCAGCCGGTGGAGAAACTCCAATATTTTTTAGTAAAAACACAGTGTAGCGCTAGTTTATTATTTTCTGTCAAAAATCTGATGCCTCAGAAATAACTGTTAGTTAGTTTAAAGCTGACACAATTTGTAATTACCTGTGAGAACCTCCAGAGACACGAGAGATTTCTATCAAAGCATAACTCCAATTAAAACGACAGGGATGGAATGAAAACGATCCTGTATCGGTGGCAGGAAATTCCTTCTCACTGCTCCGTTTTTCACATGTTGTAAACTTTCTAAAGCCACATTTAAACATGTTTTATCCATGTTTGATGCCACTTGGCTCTACTGATGGATTGCCTCTCATAAATCCGTGCAGAATGGCATGTTCTCCCCTGTCACCATTAGCCCTTGTGCTTGCTGTCATCTGGTTGTCTTATGTCTGCAGAGTTACAGTGTGCACCTGTCAGATAAAATTTATGACATGCAATTTGTTGTGTAGCCAGGGAGTTGTGGCTTCTTGAACTTTTTTTTCTGTATGTATACATGGATGCTTCTGCAGGAAGTATGAAAATGTCCAGGTTTTGTGGTACGTAGTTGTTGTTTTTTTCTGGACAGCAAAATTAGTTTTCTCATAAAGATCTTTCACTTTGGCTTTGTTTGTTACAATAAAAGGAAATGATTGCGCAGCAATTAGATGTTTGTTCTTTGTCATTGTTGCACGACTGCGCCATTGCCGCTTGTGCTCTCAGCGAGGATTATCGCCCCTAAGAGGGAGAGGCATTACAAAATGACAGCCTCTCATGTCGAACAAGTCAAGCTGATTCTGTGAATACTGAAGAGGTTCCCGCCACATGTTCTCCGGCATGCTAAGGGAGCAGCGTTAACCTTGTTTTGATTTGCATCTCCTTAGCAATTAAGATAATATGTCGTAATTAGAATTTTAATGTACCACTGTGAGATTTTTGATAATTACACAGAATTCTCTGCGGTGATTTTCTCTTTGCCTGCTTGTCTTCACAGATGAATTCATGGCTGATTAGATCGCTGCTCTAATCAGATTTGAGTTACATTGTAAAATATCTTCCCACGTGTCTCCGTCTAGCTGAGTTTCTCTGTGGAACTGGGAAGCACTTAACGCAGCAACACATATATTTGATGGGGAGTTAACATTTTTGGACTTTGACTGAAACAGGTTGCTCATTAAAATAGAGAAAAAAGCCCTGCCAGTTCTGAGTAATTAGGAGTAAAATTCAGAGGGTTTTGCACAGTTAAAGCAAAATCATTAACTATCAGACTCACTTCGTCCTTCACTCCTACACTGTTCTTTACACACCAAAACACTTTTTGCAAACTAAATTTTGGGGCTGAATGATGCACAGACTTTATTGATGTACTTACTCTATATATCTTTATATTACAATTTATGACCTCTTAAAATCTTTGCTCCGTCAATTTGACAGTTTTTAAAGATGTGTATGTTTATCCGTGTACTAAGAAAGTATGTGTTTCAATGTGCTTTTAGCCATAGCCAAATGCAGAGTTTGCTGTAACATACCCATCTAGGAATGCACAATATTGGCTTTTTTTTAACTAATATCCGATATACCAATATTGTCTAACTCTTAATCTCTGATATCAGTATGATCCGATACCGATATATGCAGGTCACCCCCCCATAAAAAAACCCAAAACTAAATCATTTAGTTGCTAACATTACATTTCTTCTATCATGCATAATTAAACTTTAAACACTGTCTGTGCAAAATGACAACTACTTCAACTTAAGTTAGCAAATAGAAAAAAGTGTCATGTTGAATTTGTCTCCAACATCAGCTGAATGGCATTCTCCCTGATATAATCCTGGCAAATGTTTTTGATGCCTTTAGACCAAAAACAATTATTAAGATGGGAAAAAGTTAGATTAAGAAATTCATAAATAGTAAAAGTGAATTCATGTTAAAAAGTTCACATGTTTTGGGTTTTGAAAATGGATCAAAGTGAGACATCGCTGTTACAAACCATCTTTGTTATATTGACTGTGCAGAAATGCGACAGAGTGAGTGCTCTCACCTCAGACCTATCTTTATTTTTCTCTGTTCCCGTTGTTTACATTTAGGCAGAAACGAGAGAATAAATGGCTCACAAAGACACTGGATGTGTTTTACACGTTTGTGCCTTGGAGAACATTTGTTTTTGTAACTATCGATGGGTTTAGGAAATGTTTAGGCATGTGTTAAAGTTACTTAGTTGATAAAATGAAAGCAATGTACATATGCTAAGCTAGGCTAATTGCTAAGCATGACGGTAATATGTGTGTATTAGTAATGTATTTTTTGTTTTTCTGTATATTGCAGTTAAGGTGATAAAATATTTATAAAGATCTTCAGTTAAAGGAACTAGAGGCAGGAAAAAAGAAACGATGCTCACGAGCGATGCGCCCGGCTCTGCGAGTAACTGCAGCCCAGCATGGGAGCGTGCACATACGGCTATGTTACACAAACACAAAAATACCATTACCTGACCCTCTTCACACGCTCTCACGCCACACCTCCAATATCTCACGCTGAAAAGGCAACTCCCCGCCGTTCTCACGGACAATATTGCGGCGAAGCAATCCACGCTGCAGCCCTGATCACAGCTAATGCTACTGCACGCTAGCTCTCTCTGAGTCATCGGTGAGGTCATATCATTGTCATATCATCTCTAAACACAACCTATAATGTTTCTTACCTGCTCACTAGGAAATGAGCCATGGCAGCATCCTTTTTGAGTCCCAGATATAGTTGAAGCAGCCTCCATTCGTCAATCACGTATCCGATATAGATTCGGGTCCCTGCCTGTCTTTTACCATATTTTGTTTTTGACTCACGAGATGCCGCTGAATAAACTTCCTTTGTGCCACGCTTGGTCGTTTGCTGGTTGCAGTAGAATCCATTCCCACAGTTCTTCTTTTGGAGTTTGGCGGTTGGCAAGCAACTTAAGGTGCAATAGCGCCACCTACCGATCTGCAGTGTCGAACACATTTTCTTTCTGTTTTGAAGCTGTCGTGAACGCGCAAGCAGTGTCAATTGACGCCATATCCGTAGGGCAGCGCGGGAAATTCGTGACCGAACTGCAGCGCATTTTGCAGCAAACAGCCTGTTCAAGAAAATGGAACGATACATGGGTGGCCTCATTCTTTTTGGTTTATAACGCTTCATCACCCATTAGCTTTGAAAAAATGAACATACATGTTTAATTTTTTACAGATTTTTTAAAGATCCTGCCCCATGTTCCTTTAAGAAAAGCAAGCCTTGGGTGAAGATTCTTTTTTTTTTGTTTTAGTTGTTTGCTAGCTGGCTAGCTACACATGGCTACGTGCTGAGGACAGAAGATCCTCACTACACAGGGCAGATTCCTACTTCTTCACAAGTTGTTCCAAATCAAACTAAAATATCTCAAAAACTAAACCTCAGATCTGTCATATTATGACATTTTGAGAGAGAGAGGAGATGAAGCCAAAGAGTTTGATGTATAATATGTGTATGGTATGTAAAGGCTGGGTCATTAAAGGAGTACAAACCGATTTTTTCCGATATTACATTTTAATTCCAATATCGGCCGATATTAATATTAGACCAATAATATCGGACATCCCTAGCCACATCCTAACATTTTTTGTCAGATTACACAGGAGACTAGTTTGCTAGACTGGGTGACCACTGGTTACCATCACCATATATGCTGTATATACTAAACTGGATTATGTAGCATCTATCTGTAATTCTGTAAAATGCATCTTACTACTTACCTAAAAGTTGGCTGATATAGACAAGTGTTAAACTCTTCAGGAAGCTTTTTGCATATGGACCTGCTGTAAAGTGTAAATATACATGTTAAGACTGACTCACACCTAAAAGAGCCAGCAATGTTAGCATCAGAACCAAAGACGGAGTATAGATATCGACCAGGTGTCTCAGATTTCCTTCTTTGTTGAAAAGTGAAGCCATATTATGATAATGATAATGACCTGCACCTTTATAGTGACTTTCTGAATCAGAGGACTCCAAAGCACTTTACACTACAGTGAATAAATGATCACATATATTATCACATTTACAGGCCACATGGAGTGCTTTTTTAGTTTGGACTTCTATTCCTGGGTTTCTTTCTTGGGCCTTAATAACTTGTCACATTATGTAGACACCCAAGTGTTTTTTAAAACTTTGCCTAAATTCTGAGGAAATAAATTAACTTTAGCATAACAGCAATGATCTATGGGGAAAAGTTGGGTTTAAGCTTTCATGTGAATTCTACTGGACAAGTCCAACAAATTAAAACTGTTCTTGAAGGTTTCATTGGAAACAAATGAACTTTTTTGTTTTCCATGAAGAAATTTCACCTCTCATCCAAGAGAACTTGGGTTTGGAGTTGGAGGCTTAAAGAGCAGGTTCACTGAGAAACCATTTTTTACTTATTATTTTTGAAAATGATCAGTCACTCTGAGTTTAACATGCAGGCTGAACGAGAAAATAGTTCTCTACCCCTATTTCCTGCATTAGCTTCTGATAGAAAATAGACAGAAAAACGCTCAGTTCAGAAAAGCCTGACAGTGTCACCTAACATTCATGGACTCACTGCAACATGGAAGGATTTTGTTGGTTTAGCATCCAGGAAACAGCAGAGAACGTGTTGGCTAGTACAAGCTAACTGTTAGCATTAGCAACTCTACCACACAGCAGAACTCCTTCAGGCTTGTGTTATTTGTGGAGATAAAACATCAACGTTGCAGTCAGTGGTAGAGTCGCATTGCTTTTTGCCAGGAAATAAGACTCCAAATCTTGTCGTCTGAAGCTACTTTCTCCTCCAGCTGACTTCTACGTCCTCAAACAGACGTACCAGAGCTTTTTTTCCCCAGAAAATGACTTACAAGGCATTCATTCCTACTAGAGACCACTGCAAATGTATTAAAAATATGAGTAAAGTTGACCTTTAGAATAACTTTAGACAATTTCATATAAAGCATTGTGCTAACAATGGTGCTAACAGGTGCTTTACAACACAGTCATTCACCCACGCACACACATATTAACACAAGTCAAGGCTGACTTACAGTGCACTGCAAGTGTTAGAAAGATGAAACCTTAGCCCCCCTGTTGAAGTTTGTTTATTCATGATTCACATAGATGACTTCTTTATTGAAACCTTGCTTTTAAACACACGTCCGTGCATGCAACAAGGTTAATAATGCCACTGACCTTTTTGATCTATAGACAGCATCCAGACTTTTATGGTTTCTTTGCTAGTACTACACTGCTCACAAAAATTAAAGGAACACTTTAAAGAAACACATTAGATACATCAGATCTCAATATGAAGTTGGATATCTATACAAATAACGACAGGGCAATGTCTTAGGAACAAAAGGATGCCAAGTCTTTTAATGGAAATAAAAGTTTTCAGCCTACAGAGGGCTCAATTGTGTAGACACCCTAAAATCAGAGTGAAATGAAGATGTGGCAGGCTAGTCCATTATCTCAAAAACTTCATTTCTGCAACTCAAAATGCTTTTCAGTATCTTGTGTGGCCCCCCGAGCTTGCGTGCATGCTTGACAACGTCGGGGCATGCTCCTAATGAGACAACGGATGGTGTCTTGTGGCATTTCCTCCCAGATCTGTGTGAGGGCATCCCTGAGCTCTTGTACAGTCTGAGGAGCAACCTGGCGCCGCCTAATGGACCGAAACATAATGTCCCACAGATGTTCTATTGGGTTTAAGTCAGGGGATCGTGAAGGCCATTCAATTGTTTCAATTCCTTCATCCTCCAGGTACTGCCTGCATACTCTTGCCACATGAGGCCGGGCATTGTCGTGCATTAGGAGAAAACCAGGACCTACTGCATCAGCGTAGGGTCTGACAAAGGGTTCAAGGATTTCATCTGGATACCTTATGGCAGTCAGAGCACCATTTCCTAGGCAGTAGAGGTCTGTGCGTCCCTCCATGGATATGCCTCCCCAGACCATCACTGACCCACCACCAAACCTGTCATGTTGAACGACGTTGCAGGCAGCATAACGTTCTCCTTGTCTTCTCCAGACTCTTTCACGTCTATCACAGGTGCTCAGGGTGAACCTGCTCTCGTCTGTAAAAAGTACAGGGCGCCAGTGGCGGACTTGCCAATTCTGGTGTTCTTGAGCAAATGCCAGTGGAGCTCTACGGTGCTGGGCAGTGAGCACAGGGCCCACTACAGGACGTCGGGCCCTCAGGCCATCTTCATGAAGTCTGTTCCTGATTGTTTGGGTAGAGACATTCACACCAGTGGCCCTCTGGAGGTCATTCTGTAGGGCACGAGCAGTGCTCAGCCTGTTCCGCCTTGCACAAAGGAGCAGGTATCGGTCCTGCTGATGGGTTGTGGACCTTCTACGGCCCTGTCCAGCTCTCCGAGAATAACCGCCAGTCTCCTGAAATCTCCTCCATGTTCTGGAGATTGTGCTGGGAGACACATTAAACCTTCTTGCTGCAGCACGTGTGGATGTGCCATCCTGGAGAAGTTGGACAACCTGTGCAACTTCTGTAGGGTTAAGGAATCGCCTCATGCTGCCAGTAGAGATAATTACTCAAGCCAAAACTAGCACGAGTGGAAAACCAGCCAAAAAAGATCAAGAGGGAGAAACTTGANCCCCTAAAAACATTTAAATCCTTGGTCCTTTACTTCAAGAGCTGACTTTTACCACACAAAAGTTAACGTTTGTAGTTTAACGTTGTAAAACTGACATCCTGACATGTAACTGTTTATCCCCAAACACATCTGCACCTTCCTCTGTTGGTATTCTAGTGTTGATAAACTGCACTTTTCGTATCTTCATTAAGCTTAAAGTTTGATCGCCAGCGTGAGCCCATCTCCCACCGTTAGCATGCTCAAGGTGATTCGTACATCTCTGTGCAGCTTCTTGTTCAGCTTGTCTATCGCCACCGTGTCCACGTCTTTGGGGGATGGATTCAGAACCTGTCCCCCCCACAGCACCTGCAGCACCAGAAAAGCCTTGTTTATTACAACCTGACATTCAGTATGACAGAAACATGTGTTGGTGTGAGCTCCTACATTGTCGATTGCGATGATTCCTCCTTTTCTCAACAGCAGCAGAGACTTTTCATAATAATTATCATAGTTTACTTTGTCTGCATCTATGAAGACAAAGTCAAACGTTTCAGCCTGGCCAGAAGACAGGAGTTGATCTGAGAAAAAAAAAGATAAAAATGAGAGATGGTGAAAAGCTTTCTCATCAGATTAGTCTCATTCTGGTCAACAAAATAAAATACCTCATTAACTCTTAATTTATTGTGCAAGTTAAAGTATTCAGATGTAAGTTTGTCAAAATAAGAGAAGATCTTATAGCCTGGCAAGCCATCCTATATATGTGAATATATAGTCTGGCCACGAACCATTGACGGCTCTCAGTCGTGAGGCGGGATCTACGGTTGTCTTTCAAAATGTCAGCACGCAATTGGATAGCGCTAGGACCAATCAGAGTAACGAACAACGTGACGTAATCACAGCGACGGAAAAGCGGGAGGCAGCTATGGCGTCTAACATCAATGATTTCTGTCGTTTTTGTATAAAAACGTGAATATCAGGTGTACTGGGACATTGCACTACTTAGTTTGATAAAAATAAGAAGCCGCTAAGTATAGCCGACAGACTTACGCACGTTGGAGTCTAAATAATCCAATGTTGATGACAAAGCCATTTCAAACGAACGTGGTTCCTGTGTTGCCGCCATGTTGCTTGTGTTCGCGGCCGCAGCACTGACGTCATCGGCTACTCCCGCTCTGTGATTGGCCCAACCAAAACTATAGCGAGCTGTGATTGGACAGCCACAGGCAGCGAGGGTTCCTATGAAGCATGCCTAGACCAAATTCTTGCTTTGCAGAGTTTACTAGTAGTTCACTAGGCTAAAGATCTTAAAGACTGGTAAATTATTCACAGAGATGTGCAATGCTAAAAAAAAAACTTCCTCTGCCTCAAATTAAAGCTGTTGTGAATGTAAGAACAGTTCACTTCATCAAGACATCTTANGTGTCTACTGCAGCAGAAGATGAGGGGCGCAGGAGTGGATGAACATCTGACTGCATGGATCATCAACTACCTCACCAACAGGCCACAGTACGTGAGGCTGCACAACTGTACGTCTGAGGTGGTTGTGTGCAGTACTGGAGCTCCGCAGGGTACAGTGCTCTCACCCTTTCTCTTCACCTTCTACACCTCGGACTTCACCTACAACACCAGCAGCTGTCACCTCCAGAAGTTCTCTGATGACTCGGCCATCGTCGGCTGTGTGTCTGAGGGGGACGACCAGGAGTACAGGTCAGTCATCATGGACTTTGTGGACTGGTGTGAGCGTAACCACCTTCGCTTGAACACCAGTAAAACAAAGGAAATGGTGATTGACTTCCAGAGAAACACTCCTCCTCACTCACCAGTAAACATCCAGGGAGCAGACATTGAGGTGGTGGACACCTTTAAGTACCTGGGTGTTCACCTCAACAGTAAACTGAACTGGTCCCACAACACAGATGCTCTGTATAAGAAGGGCCAAAGCCGCCTCCATCTCATGAGGAGGCTGAGGTCCTTCGGAGTTAACTCCCAGCTGCTAAAATCCTTTTATCACTCTGTTGTTGGCTCTGTTATTCATTCTGCTGTGGTCTGTTGGGGTGTAGGCAGCTCTGACCGAGACAGAAAGAGACTAAACAAGCTAGCTACCAAAGCTAGCTCGGTTCTGGGCTGCCCACTGGATACCGTTGAGACGTGTGAAAGGAGGACGCTGGGGAAGATGACCTCCACATGTTAAACCAGTCCTGTTTTGAGGGTTTTGTAATTGTTGCCACTTTAGTGCACCTGTCGTTAAGTCCATGAACACCAATTCAGCTGAAAGTGATTAACAATGCCCTCAGCTGCTTAATCAACCAGAAAATTATCAGACAGGTTTAATTGATTTCATGCCAGGCCCAATAAAAAAAGTGTTCCTTTAATTTTTGTGAGCAGTGTATTTGCAGATGTAACCCTATGTAATGGATGATGTTTCATCTCCTTATGACATGTAAAATGGATCAATTTAAGACAAAATTAGCAATGCTTTATTAACTGACAATTCACATTAATTTGAAAAAGCCTTAATGCATCTCCAAGTATGTATTTTTCATCAGTTTATCCAACCCTTGTACATTAACTGTGGTTGTTTGTTGTGTGTCTGCCTGTGTAATCACGTAGCTGTTTTCTAGCTGCTTGTTTTTATTCAGCAGAACACAACAGCCAATATTCCCCTTGGCCTTTTCACTACAACAGCACAAACCAGTCAATATTGGCAGGAGAATATTTTCCTGCCCCAAGTTGCCACAATATCAATACTTGAGCATGATAAGCACAGCCAGGGTAAATGAAGAGAGATTTGCAAAGAAAAACTAAACCTGAGTCCTCTTTGTGGTGCGAAATTGGCCACCACAAAGGAATTAATGACGGATCCTTCCAGCATAATTGTCTAATTATGCCGGGCAGATGGGGCACTGCTTTAACTAGGACACATTGTGCTACCTCTCCAGACTCTCCACAACAAAAGGCAAACCAGTGTGACAGCCTCTTCAGCAGTGAGTGGGAGGGAGAGTGAAAGAAAGAAAATGGAGAGTGAAGCAGAGGAGGGGGGGTTAGAAAAAAACTGGGTCTGTCACCAAGCCATTCCTCTACTCGATATGTTACCACAGAAACAAATGTATGGTGTAAACACTGCGTGGATCGCAGCTCCTGGGAGGTGAATCACTGCAGTGTAATGAGGTTGGTTTACATGCTGCTTCTCAGCTTCCCACCCGGGCTCGACTCAATACTTAAACCCTCTAATTAAAGAGAATCGGCCACTCGATAATTGATCACATCGGCTGCCTCGGCATACGCCTTCGCTGTGAGGCTTCGTGCCACTGTTTATTAGAGCTGTCTGCCTGCTTTGTCTTCTGGGAGGGAAAGGGAAAAGTGAAATGCTGCAGGGGAGGGGTAGCTGGGGATGAAGAAAAGGTAAACATGTGAAGAAATTAAATCTCTGCTCTTCAAAGGCACTGCTAAAATAGAAGTGGGACGAAGCGTGGAATGTCTAGTAACAGGGAGCGTCTCAAGGGTCTTTCATGAACTTCAGCTGTTTGTCACAACATAAAAGAAATATATTCTAGTTTCTTTGTTCTGGGCAGATTTTGTGTATGCAAGCTGTTAATTACGTTTTTTAATCGATTTTAACTAGACACAAATATTACACAAGATGTTAAAGCCAAAATGATATAAATGCCCCCCCTAGTGGCTGGCTGCAGCAGCTCCTTTCTCCTCCTTTTAAACAAATGGGGCATTGTCCTGACTAAAATGTAAAAATACACCTCATGTTTAGTTATTTTTATTTAATAGTTTATCAGAAATACCCTTTTAACACAAATTTTTCAACATGCATGATTTTTGATTTGACTCCAGTAAAAGTCCCTCCACATCTGGAGTAGTCATCATGAGACTTTAGCCAAACGCTGACTTCACTGATGCACTACTTGTTCCTGTAGTATGTTAGAAAATGAAAGGGGATGATTGTTGCACATGGGAGAAGAATACCATCTGAGATGATTCATTCAGAAAGTATATTAATCCAGATCCTGGTGTGTTTTCAAATCCAAATGAACCCACTTGAGGGAAATCAAGCCAGATTTTGGAGGAAATAAAATAAACCAAAACAGAAAACTTTTAAATTCCAATAACAGAGGTTGAGCTCGTGTTTCTTAGCTGAAGTTTCTGTTTTGGTCCAACATTCCTTTCTTATTGTTGTAAAACTCTTAAAAAAGAATGCTGAAGGGATACTTTTATTGTTTTTTAATATGACCTCAAGACCTCCTGTCTGGGCATCAACATGTGTGGAGTTGTGAGTAAAACCAAGTTGGATGCTCACTGTTTCAAACTAGCGCATAGAATATTTTGCTAAATAAATAGATGAATAAATTGTGTTGAAATAATCTAAAAAGAATGTGTGTTGTACTTAGTTTTTGGTGAATGTGTGAAAGGGATAAAACAGGTATAGAAGTCACTTTTATAGGATAATAAAATTTAAATATTTAATATAAAAATAATTTTGTTTATATGAATATGATTCAAACATTTGAGTGCAAGAAAGCATAGAATCTGTGTTACAGGTGGGGCACATAAATCCATAAATCAACTTGTAGAAGTAGATTTTTTTATGTCACTCGGATTTCTGAACCCTATAAATAGTTTTCTGGGGTTAATTTAGTGATGTTCTTGTTGTATTACCTCTGTTTAACTGTCACCATTACTTCCTGTTTTATTTTGTAGTACCTGTTTCCTTGTCTGCTCTGCTTCCTCTCAGACCTGATCCTGATGTGGGATGATGATCATGTGTTCCTCATATCTCTTTACTCTTCTGTTTATAGTGTTTGTCAAATTATCATTTGATAAAAACTCTTAAACAAACCACCTCATAAGGGGGCCAGAGCATTTACATTAGGATACGTCAGAATACAGAGAAAGAACATTGTTAGCTTAAACATATACAGTTCCTCCTCTGCAGTTAATCATGTCAGCACATAATCACAGTTTTATAACAAAGTATAAGAGAAACAGAAAAAGAACAAAAACGGCTCCATTGTTGTTTTGCAGACAATAGTGGGCGCCATTTCAGTGTTTTTGTGAATTTCAGCATTTCCAGTTCACACAGGTGCAAATGTAGCTTTTACAAATCTTTATTCCATAAAGTTTTTTGAAAAACCTCACCAAAGCCATCAGAAATCTTCCATTTTTGAAAATATCTAGAGTTGTGTGGATGGAGTCTGTATCTTGGTCCTTGTTATCCTCAGAGTTGGCATGGTTGCCTTTAGCTATGCTCACGTTGGTCATGTCGCGTTCCATCTGACTTTTACATCAGTCAAGTATGACAGATGTCTCAATTCTGTGCTGGAGGAGGCAGGAATGGATGAATCAAGCTTCCCTTTATCACTTGGTCATAATTTTGTCTGCTCTGATTGCACAAAGCTTAAGAATTGGTTCACACATGCTGACATCTGTAGCATCCATATTTGTGTGACATCATGTCTTATTCTGCGGAATCTGCGCACACATGTCACTTCCAGGCTGTAACACTGGAGTCTGATGTTCACCACATTCAAGTTATAATCTGAACTGCACCACAAATAATGTATCTTAGCAAAGATTTGAAATTGAGCCTAAAGACCTGAGTTTGTGAATGTGGCCTGAGTTTATTTCTCTATTGTGCACCCTGCCAATGCAAAGCTCTTTGTTTCATTTAGTATTGAATGTTTTTTTTCTATCTACACCTGTCAGCCTCTCCAGTGTGTCTGCATTTGGATTCTCCGTTCTTAACCTTCCCTGGTTCTATGACAATTATACCCAGTAGCATGGCTGTTATTGATTGCTGCTATTCATAGTGTTGAGGTTTATTATTGCATTCAAACATGAACTGACTGCACTGACTGTTGAACATCTAAAAGATCTCAGACTTATAGATTTCCTCTGGCTTCCTGTGTCACGGGGTAATTGCTGTTTTCCAGAAATTGATCTATTGAAAGTAAATGTATCATCAAAGCTTGGACTGAGAGGGGAAGGGATTGACAGTGTTAGATAGTATCAGAAGAGGAAACCGAGCTACTAGAGATGCAGAGTGTAGCATGTATTTGTGGTAAGTGGGTCTTGAGTAAATACCTGTGTGCACCTGCAGAGCAGAGACAGCAGATCATTACAGATGGACCTGAGCAGGTGTGGCGGAGTCAAATAAGATGCACGACTCCAGTGGCTCCAGTTAATTTCTCTCGAAACTTTGACTCCTTCATTTGCTTGATTTATTTAATCAAAACAGCACATTTGCCGTGTGCACAGCGGTGTAGTGTCATGCTGCTCAAATGTTCCAGTACAAGAAAGTATTTATTCAAAATAAAACATATTAATTGTTTTAACATTTAATCTTAGCATCAAAATTGCAGGCCGTTATTACCCCATCAAAAGGTTTATTAGATATGGAAGTGTGCTTTTTTTTTTTAAACAAAAGGCTAATTGCTATAATTACAGCTTAAGTCATCAAGATGACTTTTTAAGTGGAGTCTCATTATTGGGTTTGTCCTATAAGTTACATTTCATTTGCATGTGTGAACTCCAGAGCGACCTAACCTCAGCCTCAGACAAATAATTACAGTTTCTTCGGCCTGGTGTTTTTGCACGGAAAGATCTGATCGCTCTGTCATGTCGGCACTGCCTGCAACCCATTTGGCAACTCACCAAAAAGAGACATGTTATTACAAAGTGGGTGTAACTTCCTTATGCCAGTCACAAAGTGCTGGTTTGGCGTTTCTGAATTCCTGTGGTGGGCAGATGGTGACTATTGCTTTAACAACCTTTAAAAGAAACCTGCTGGGGTTTCCCCATCATTAACCGTTATTAAAAATGACTTTTCTCGTGAAAAAATAAATCCTCCTACATGTTGTACAGATTAATATGATTGCTGTTTGTTTTGTTGTTGAATGTTCAGATTATAGATAAAAGAACAGACCTTTAAAAACTACCTAAACCACAAAGCAGTTAGAAACTGCTTTGCTACAATCTTCTGAGTCCCAAAATATCAATACTAATAATGATTTTGTGTTAATGTCTAAATATGTTTTCAGTGTCTGGAGTCGGAGCAAGTTATTAAATAATCATGTTATTTACAGGATGTGTTCGATTTATTGTTAGCAGTGGTTTATGAGAAAGTGTCTAAAGTTATTCTAAAGGTCAACTTTACTCATATTTTTAAAACATTTGCAGTGGTCTCTAGTAGGAATGAATGCCTTGTAGGTTGTTTTCTGGGGAAAGAAGCTCCAGTGTGTCTGTTTGAGGATGTAGAAGTCAGCTGGAGGAGAAAATGGCTTCAGACGACAGGATTTGGAGTCTTATTTCCTGATTTTCAGACATCTCTCTTCTGATTGGCTAACAGCAACACGACTCTACCACTGACTCTGTTTGCTCTGCAATGTTGATGTTTTATCTCCACAAATAACACAAGCCTGGAGGAGTTCTGCTGTGTGGTGGAGTTGCTAATGCTAACGGTTAGCTTCTACTAGCAGACACGTTCTCTGCTGTTTCCTGGATGCTAAACCAACAACAGCCTTCCCCGTTGTGAGTCAAGATGGGTGAGTACATGAATGATAAATGACAGTGTGACGTGGATCTGTCAGGATTTTCTGAACCAAGCATTTCACAGTCTATTTTCTATCAGAGCTAATGCAGGAAATAGGTGTAGGAGACTATTTTCACATTCAGCCTGTATGAAAAACTCAGAGTGATTGATTATTTTCAAATACAATTAGTGAAAAATTGTTTCTCAATGACCTGCTCTTTAAGAATTGAAATTTTATGAAATGTAAAATGCTTATTTCAACTGGGCTAAAATACTGAGGAAATAAACACAGTACATTTAATGACTTGTTTTCATATTGACAATTTGTGGATTATGCCAGAAATCGTTTCATAGTAAACATTAGTAGTAGGTTATATAGGTTGCATTAATTAGTCTAACCAAGGCTGTCCTCACACAGGATGGTGATGGTCATGGTAGGAGAAGGTCAGAGAGAGTCAGAACTGCTTACCCTTGGTTTTAGGTTTAGGGAATATTATCTATGTTTCAGTGCATCACAGTGCAGACATAATTTAAAATGTTCCAAATTCCCTTTGTAAATACTTATTAATAATGCAATGTCAAGGTACACAAAAGGGAAAATGCAAAAGATGAAACTCTAACATTTGTAAAAATAAAAATATATTTTGGGTCATTAAAATACTTAAAAGTTTCAAGTAGTCACACTGGGGAAGGTAAGTAGGTGGGAAAGAGGCATAATAAATATTTTATAATCACATCGTAACTTTCTGACATAATCAAATCAAACTGGGAGGATAATAAAGACCCCCTCTCAACTTTGTTGGGTTTTTAAGATTGTATCAAGGCTCACTCAGCAATCCGTTTCGTCACTGGTGCCCCTTTCACTACACATCATTGTGATCTGTACTCACTCATTAACTGGCCATCACTCCACTCCCGCAGGTTGTTACATTGGTATCAATTTATATACAAAACAATCATCGGTAGAACACGTCATATCTTCGCTCATTACTCATCACTTCCAACAACCAGCGCATTTTACGTTCCAGTAACCTAATCTCTATGGTTATTTCCAAAGCTCGCACCTCCTTTGGCCGCTCCTCATTCCAGTTTGCTGCTCCCAATGACCGGAATGAACTGCAAAAATCACTAAAGCTCACTACCTACGTTCCATTATCTACCTTCAATAATTCATTGCATTCAATAGTTTCTGATCAATGTGCTTCTGAGTACTTATAGATTGTTTTAAGTCTGTTTTGATGGCTTGTACATATTATATATGAGAACAGTCCTTTGTTTTTATGTCTAGCTGTTTTATCTTATCTTTAGCTGCATTTTTTTTTATCTTATCTGTTTTTTATCTTATCTATTTGTGTAAAGCTAACTATGTGTCTGTTGCTGCTGCCTCTTGGCCAGATCGTCATTGTAAATGAGAATGAGTTCTCAATCGACTCATCTGGTTAAATAAAGGTTAAATAACATAAATAAATAAATAAAATGCTGTGGACTCTCAGTTCTGTGTGGTGAGGCACGATAGATCCATCAAGGTTTTTAGGGATCACTAAACACCTGTGGGGAGTTTGAGGTGGTTTATCATCTTCATGGCAGCATATCTGTGACACAAAGCTTTTGTGCACTGGTCTGGTTGAGATTGCAGTGGGAAAGCTGATGAAGAGGCTATACCCTTGTCGTGATTTAGCATTGTGCTAACCTGGCGTGATCTTATATTGTGTAGCTGCACACAGTCCAAGAGAATCATGTAAAAGTGTGGCATGGGGATGGTGTGTGATCATGGATGTACATTGTAGGATCATCATGGGAATGTGCAGCTAATATATGGTGTGTGGTGAGAGCATGAGAGAGCATCATGAAAATATAGAAAATAGCCACGAAAAAAAATATTTGTCAATGTAAGCTCTATTGGAACCTCAACAGGTCTACCATTGGCCTGAGCAGTTTTGTGTCTTGCCAATCACAGCGCTGTATCGATTTGTTGGGGGTTAGGGACCCATCGTCTTTGCGGAAGAAATTTGGGACCGAACAGCTGTGTAGCCGTAAGAAAACCACTAAGCAGTGAGGCAAACCAGAAAAAAGGCTTCAATTTGCTAGGGAGCATAAAGATTGGACTGTGGAGCAATGGAAGAAGGTCATGTGGTTTGATGAGTCCAGATGGACCCTGTTCCAGAGTGATGGGTGCATCAGGGTAAGAAGAGAGGCAGATGAAGTGATGCACCCGTCATGCCTAGTGCCTACTGTACAAGCCTGTGGGGGCAGGGCTATGATCTGGGGTTGCTGCAGTTGGTCAGGTCTAGGTTCAGCAACAGGATGTGCTACAAGAATGAAGTCAGCTGACTACCTGAATATACTGAATGACCAGGTTATTCCATCAATGGATTTGTTCTTCCCTGATGGCACGGCCATATTCCAAGATGACAATGCCAGGATTCATCGGGCTCAAATAGTGAAAGAGTGGTTGAGGGAGCATGAGACATCATTTTCACACATGGATTGGCCACCACAGAGTCCAGACCTGAACCCCATTGAGAATCTTTGGGATGTGCTGGAGAAGGCTTTGTGCAGCCGTCAGACTCTACCATCATCAATGCAAGATCTTGGTGACACATTAATGCAACACTGGATGGAAATAAATATTATGACATTGCAGAAGCTTATTGAAACAAACAAACATGTAAACATCCACCCAGGTCTGCCTCTGATTGGTTTACCATGACGTTACCCTTACCCCTCCTTTCCACCGGACACATAAGCGTAGCATTATGTACTTCCCAGCAATTAGCTGCCGTTGTAGTGGACTGGTGCCTTTTCATCGTTCGAGGGTCGAGAAGCGTCATGATTTGGACACATCCCAGAAGCATAAGGACGCGTTGCTTATGTTTTGAGTCTACTTTTTTGCACTCTATGCTTCCAGAGCACGTCAAACTCCACAGTTCAGATCGGGTCAGACAGGAAGTCAAACACAAAAGCAATGTAAAACATCTGGAAACTTTCAAAACAAAAGTCACGTTCAGATTTCAAGTTTCTTAACTAGTAAAAATGTCATTTCCTGTAAAAACTCCATAGCTGAGGTAACAGAAAATAAATCACGACCTTTCAGGATACATGCTGCCGCCTTTTTCCTTGCTTGTTATTGTGTGAATTTCCGAAATCACACGTGGTGCAATTCTCCCGTGATTTTGTGACCTCTCGGAACGCTCTCGCTCCTGTTTCTCATCTGAAATGCTCCCGGTTGGAAGGAAACTCGCGAGTGAAATGCGTCTATTATGTTACACACCACTTACACATCCAGTGGAAAGGCTGGGGAAGCCAATCAGCAACACTTATGTGATTGTTCCTAGCTTACGGTCTTATGATGACAGCTTCAATACACCTACCTGCTGAATTATAGTAATGCACCTGTGTTGCATTTTCTTATCAGTGACGGAAAAAGCGTTGTATCGACGGAAAAAGTAATTACTTACATGCTACTGAAAAAACAAACTCAGTTAGTAATGCCATTTATTTTAATGCCATTATTCCCATCACTGCTTCTCGTGACGTGACAATGTCATGTATCAACACAGCTGATCACTAACTAACCATGTTGCTTTTGTTGCACAATAAATAAATCAATGTAACCAGGTTGCAACCTGGTTGTCTCATTGATGGTTGAAAATGTAAAAAAGGCAAGGCAGCTTTATTTGTACAGCACATTTCATACACAGAGGCAATTCACTGTGCTTTCCAGAATAGCATGAACATTCAAATCAGCGTGACAGCATAATTAAAATACACAAAGAAACTGAGATCAAATTAAATACACAAATTAATTTCAGATTTAAGAATCTGATAAAAGGCAAAATGAGTAGATTCTAAAGAAAGCTTTTGCTCTGGAGGTGATCACATACCTGACAAACTGTAATCACCAGAGACAGGCTTGATGCAGACTAACAGTCAAATTAACAAAAGGTTGATTAACCTTGTTAGTATATTACTACAGGCATCACCAACTCTAAACAAAGCCAACCTAGGAGTTGACACATAGAAATTGTCCTTGTTTTGACTCTGATGTTATGTTTACATCCAGCACTGCAACACAACTCATCACTGAATACACTTTGCCTTGTTTAGCTTAGTTTTATAAGTAATTTTTCTCACAGCTGGTGAGTGGCTGAACTATTTTTTATCCACCACATGTGTGATTTAAAGCTTTGTCTAACTTGTTCCTCTGCGGCTGTGCTGCGCCTTTGTTTTTGTTGTCTCATAAACTCATCAATGAGTCGCAGCGTTGCACTGCTGAGCAGAGCCGCTGTTGTTTAATTTGGAATTAGTCTCACACCGTCCTGCTGTACTAAAAATCTCAATAGACAAATGCACTATTTATTTCTGTTTAAACGAGACTTTTTCTGAGGAATAGGCACTGCAGTTCATTAGTACTAGTTTAAAGAGAAGAATGAAACAGCCGGAGTTTAATAAGTTTGTGTTCTGAAAGCTGATTAATTGTTCCTTGTGTCATGACCACATATTTACTTTCATGTTTCATTAAAGTTTAGCAGCCGTTTTAAACATTTTGCTGACAAACACAACAGAACAGAGTTGGAAATGAGATTTTTATATCTAGAGAGATTTATCTGGTTAGATAAAGGAAATAAATATCAAAACACACTGTTTTCTTGGAAGAGGTGATTACAGGCTTCATAAAACTTCCCTTTGACTCTTGTGTGTCATTCACCTTTATTAAATTCTACTGATTTACAGCGTTTAATTCTCCTTTTTCTGCTGCTAAAGCTTACAATCTGCCAAGTGGGATTTTTTGCTCTTTACTTGCAACTGAGACAATATAGACTTATAAATATGTAGCATTAATGTGCAGCTTAATTTAGATTTTAACGAGCAATAGTTTTAAAGACAAAGTTCACTCGTTTTCTCAATGCATTTGCAGTGGTCTCTAGTATAAATTAATACCTTATGAGTTGAGGGGGATAAAAAGTTAAAGTTAAAGTCCCAAGTATTCATCACACACTGGTGAAATTAGCCTTTCACCAGCCCCGCCCCCAGAACGGCTATTGTCCAATCACACATCATAGCAACTGTTACTATCTCCAAACAAAATGATGAAGCTAAGCCTAATTTACTACTAATTATTAGCCTCGATAGTAGTCGTGTCTCCTTCGTTCCCCTTCAGAACCTCCTCATCGAGCTCAACCAGCAACAACCAGCATGAGTGCTCCCCCTGCCCGCTGCTGGGCGGAGGTCCGCCTCCCAGACTATCCAAGACCCTTTATTAGACACACTGTGCCGGCAAATCAGCGTAATATTACCTCAACCGTGTGTCTTATAAACGCACATTAAGCCTTGGCGCAACAGCGGGTGGTGTCATGATCACGTGATGAATTAATGCCGAGCTCCAGCCGGGAACTATATTGATAATGAAAGTAAACACGGGCTTAAGTTTCTTTTTGTTAACAGAACCAGCTGAGATGAGCGATGCAGCGCACTGGGAGCTTTTAGAGCTGCCTGCAGCTCAGATCATCTGACAGGTGACATCTGACAGACATCTGACAGCTCACAGGGACACCGCATCGCCGCCACCACTCCTCGGATCCACGTGTTCCCGGACGCCGGACCTTCTCCCAAACTTCCAACTCCTTGTTCCCTGCTACGCTTCGCTCAGCGGAGCCGACACTAATATATCCTTCCACTGCATACTGTAACCCTTTTGCCTCGATCTGGATGATATTGAGGAGGAATTGCTCCAAAAAATGTCGCTGACACGCATCTGTCTACTTCTTTCCATCGCGGAAATCTGCAGAGCTGCAGTATTTGATCCACTTATTGTCGGAGTTGGCAACAGTAACTAAGGGGGGCGGGGCTCGGCGAAAGGCTAATTACATTGACCCATCCCCGTGGTGGGGAGCGGTGAGCTGCAGCTGTGGCCGCGCTCGGGAATTATTTGGTGGTTTAACCCCCCAATCCAGTCTTTGGTATGACCCAACCGGGATTTGAACCTTGATCTCCCAGTCCCGGGGCGGACACTCATACCACTAGGTCACCGGAGCTGGTAAAAAATTCTCACGCTCCAGATTCAGGAACAGCAAGTGAGAAGAGGGGAGCAGAACACAGCGGGATTTGGAGTCTTATTTCCTGATTTTTGAATATCTCTTCTCTGATTGGCTAACAGCAACATGACTCTACCACTGACTCCATTTGTTCTGCAATGTTGATGTTTTATCTCCACAAATAACACAAGCCTGAAGGAGTTCTGCTGTGTGGTGGAGTTGCTAATGCTAACAGTTAGCTTCAGCTAGCTTAAACGCACTCTTCTCTCCTGAACGCTAAACCAACAGCAGCCTTCCCTGTCGTGAGCCAAGATGGCTGAGTCCACGTATGCTAACTTGACATTATGACATGCAATTGACTGGCTTTTCTAATCCGAGCATTTCCCCGTCTGTTTTCTATCAGCGGCTAATGCAGGAAATAGGGGTAGGAGACTACTCTCACATTCAGCCATAAGTCCTGCCCCCTTCAGGTAAACAACTAGTCATTGCTATCCCTAAAAATAGAATACTCCTCAGATAATTGTTTCAAGGTGTTCTTTCTATGCAGCTAAGAGGTGTTATGATATTTTACCACCAACTCAGATGTCTCTTCTTTGATTTGTCAAAGTCCGCTCTTACTTTAGTTTGTCAACCGTACATCCCCTACTGACTTATTAAAACTGTACAACCTTTTAACTCATCCCCCCACAAACAGAAAATAACAATAACAATAAAAATATATATAAACTAAAAGTACAATGAAAATGTTAAGTGTAAGGTGTAATCAAGGCTCTAAGGCAAAAAGATTGACTATACTGGCCTTAAAGGATAATATAGAGCGAACAGATGGTTGCAGAATGGTCATGTGCTTCTTCAACAAGCATGTTTGTGTTTCATGGCAGGTCTTTGGGTTCTGACCTTGTCTCCGGCAGCTGAAAAGATGCTTTCATGGTAACACAAAGCAGGGATGGAAAGACTCTCTTTAGGCAGGTGGAGACGGTGCTGCTGATTTAAATAGAAGGCTGTAGATGTTCTGTAGGTGACTAACCATAATGCTCATAGGTGTACTATAATATTTACTTGCAGCGCTTACAAATCATTTGTGTCTTGTGTTTATTTCTGTCACAGTTTCTACCAGGCACCCAGAATGCTGCCATTTAAAAGTTGTGGCAGTATCTTCATTGCTAACTCAGGCAGATGAAACCTGCCTGGCAAGCATATGAGATAGCACTTTATGAGATAGCAGTCCCATTGGTGATAAATATTGTCACAATTTAAAGTTGCAAAGTCTCATTCATTACACCCCTTATTAGACATTTGATGCTTAATGACACAGTGACTGTGTGGGTGACTAGGAGGGAACGCACACTATTTTGAGACCCTTTAGCTTGCCATATAGTGCCGTAAAACAACACGCAGTCTTCTGACGGCGGACCATAGGTCAAAAACTGTATAGTGCGGTAAACAGATGTGGGACCCCCTAACACCATCATAGCTCAGAAAATGAACATAATAGATGATAGTATGCTGCCAAAACTTTACAAAAAACATTATTTTAATGTGTAAAAGTTGCGGAATGTGTCTTTAAAGGTTGTATAAAGGTATGAAATTTCATATCATCTGACTTCTTCCGCGACACCATCTTCGATTTGCTCCGTTTGTGCTGCTAGACACCTTTGGCACCCAGATGGAGACTCAGATGGAGAAGTATAAACTAGGTTAAAGTTTAAGGTTTTAAGGTTGTTGGATTATTTGTGTATTAACTAACCTTGGTCACCCTGCTCCAGGGTTCTGTCTGACCTTTGAGAAACTATTATATAACTTGCTGAAATTGTCTTGATCTCATTCCACAGTCACTTATATCAGGCGATTACACCACATATTTCACTATCTGTTCACATAGCATCACCATGACTGCAGTCATGGTGCCACATAGTTATTGGTTGCTAATCCAATCAGGGATTACCATGACAGTGGGGGGGGGGGGGGGGGGGGGGGGGGGGGGATGCCCCCACAAAGGTATATTAGGCGATGTCAGCCATGTGGAGGGACTCTTCTGGAGACCTCCAGAGAGTCAGGAATTCTTTTCTGTACCCTGTGCTTCTTCTCTGCTTTTTTATTGCTGTGTCAAAGTTAAAGCCAGTTGCCACACTTGAAATTGTTCAAAGTTCCAGAGCGTCTCTCCACTGTGAGGAAAAGAACCAGGAAGGTTCAGGCCGGACCGGTTCCGATCAAGCTGCAGCCAGCCGCGGACCGGATCATGGACCAAAAACCAACAAGGTTATGATTTACGTTTAATGTTAGTGATTCGTGTTTTTTAGGTTTATTATCCCCCCCCCCCCCAAAAAAAAAAAAAAAAAACTCAACTAAACAATAAAAGTAACTTTTTCCTTCTAATCATGTTTTGAGTTACTAAGACTCTAAACTCTCCTTAAAATCTTACCGTCAGCCTTGATTCTTGGCACTTTTTTAACTGAAACATCATTGATTCATTATTGAAAGCCAGCATGGCCGAAGGGTTCATGTGCTACTTTAAAAATCAGGTTGCTTTTAACTTGAAGAAAGTGAAGTGTACTTCACCCGGACTGCCTTCTCCAAATAGGCTTCTGAACTGCGATCTGGGAGTGGAGTTCCACTTTGGGGTCACGGTTTTACTGGAATTTTAAAAAGTCTGTTTAAACAGTGTGAAACTAATCTGTGAATTGGATTCTGATACTCAACTGTATTTATTTGGGTTATGAAAATTACCCTGTCTGTGATATGTGGCCATTTCAGTAAATATGCTTTATGGGATGGGAATTAGGTGAGTCAGTCTTGGCCCAGGCTTAGTTTAGATTTTTATGGAGAAAATATACTGAATGAGATCAAATGGAGGTTTTTTGGCAGAAGGGAAAGACCGGTTGGCACACAGATCAATATCTAAATAGAACATTTATACACTTTCTGTTTTTTCATTTCTGCTCAGGTTAGATTTACGTTTCATCGCATACTCCTTTCTCGGTTTGCTCTTGAGATGTTTAGGTTTCGCAGCATTTAGATTATTGGTGTTCGGGGTGTTATTTCTGGTAAAGATAATCCATTTTAAGAGTTTAGAAATACCCTATATGTAAAGAGAATCTGTTACAAACCTATGTTTCTTCGTTCAGCCTGCAAAGCATTAAATAGGTCAGTAATATTTCCCCTCCTTTTCTGTGGGTTTTGTAAAAGGCTCAGAATACAGAGCCAAATTATTAGCATGGATGGAATCCAGAGCATTAATGGTAACCAGGCAGAGTCGGATGACATTGTTATTGCAGCCGTCCTCGGGAAAGTGAGGGAAGCTGAAAATTTATATTTGATTTATAGCAGGGTTTGAATTTATGCTCCAGCTCTCAATAGGAAAGTAAGTGATCTTCGCTCAGCTTCTCACAAAAGAGGGCCCCACAGCATCTGGTGCTGGAAACATCTCTGTATCAAACAGAGTTCCTTCAAGTTTCTCTTCGCACTGCTTAACCACCAAGAATTTACACCTGTAGGGGATATAGTATTACTATGTGTGTTGGCTCGGGTTCAAGTCTGAGTCTTGAGAAATTATCAGACAGTTGAAATAAGCTGCTCTTTGTGGGAAACACCCTGGCAATAGTGTGTTTTTGTAACCCAGTGTCACAAAACATTGTGTAACAAGTAAATAAAAACACAATGCAATGATTTCTCATGTGGTATTAACACGATGCTGGGCTGAAATGTGCACTCACATGAATTTTTGGTTTTTTAGTTTGCTTTACATGACATATTTATAATCCTGTTTATTTTGATACAAACAGGAAGTAAAACAATATTGGAACCAGTATTACAAACAATTGTAAAATTTACTAGATTTTCAATAAAAGATACCTCTAATATATCAGTTAAAACTTTTAAAGGTTGAGCACAACTTTTCTGAGCAATAATTATAGAGCAAGTGCAGCATTATATAATTTATTCATTTGATTATAAAGTTACAAGTTAGCAAGAGTCCGTTCACATGGGTTATGACCCTACTACAGCGTAACAACGAGGCAGAGGAGTTAAGGAGAGGAGAGGGTTGCAGGTTCAAGCCCTGTTCAGTCTGTCACAGTCGTTGTGTCCTTGGGCAAGACACGTCAACCTCCTTGCCTGCTGTTAGTGGTTGGAGGAACCTGTGACGCCAGTGTACAGCACCCTCGCCACGGGGCTGCTACAATATAGCTCATCACTACCAGTGTGTGAATGTTTTTGTGAATGAGTGAATGAATAATGTGTTGTAAAGGGCCTTCGGGGGTTGTAGGATTTTGGAAGATGCTACAGACTATTTATTATTATTATTTATTTAACCAGAATCTGGATGGTCTTTGCAGGGACTTGATGATCTTTTCCAGGTCACATTAAACTCTAGAAAGAGGATGAAAGACCCACAGTAGATTTGAGCAAACACTAAAGGTGTGGAATACTGAAAAACATTTTTTAATGATTATTTGAGTTTTTCATGCAGGCTGAACATGAAAGTAGTCTTCTACACCTATCTCCTGCATTAGCTTCTGATAGAAAATAGACAGTGAAATGCTAGGATTTGAAAATCCTCACAGATCTACATCACACTAGCCTCTTTTATACACAGTGCCGGCAAATCACCGCAATATTACTACCAAGCGTGGCGGCACGAATGCGGGAATTTTGCGGCATTCGTGCCGCCACGCTTGGTTGTAATATTGCGGTAATATTGCGGCTTAGCCGGTCTTATAAACGCACATTAAGCCTTGGCGCAAAAGAGGGAGGTGTCATGACCACGCGATGAATTAATGCCGAGCTCCGGCCGGGAATTATGTTGAAAATGAAAGTAAACACGGCCATAAGTTTTGTTTTTGTAGACAGAATCAGCTGAGATGATAAACTGGAGCGATGCGGAGCTCTCCGTTAAATCTGCAGCTCAGATCATCTGACAGCTCACAGGACTGTGGAGCACGCACACCTGTAGCTGACTGGGGAAAAAAACTTAAGGAGCACAGCTTCAATCGCAATAAAAAGCAAGTTATGTCCAAAATACACAGAGGTCCGCGACAGTGCAGAGACCGCCCCCATACCTCCTTTTTGCTGCCATCGCGTAATCTTTTTTAAAACTGACATGATTGCGCAACATTACCGCCATGGTCTGAGCTCTTATAAACGACCTTAGGCTCCCAGATGCCGCCTCGACGTTGCGGCAAATTGGCGGCATTGTTTTATAAAAGAGGCTATTGTGAATTAGCATTCATGACCCCGCCCATCTTGGCTCACAACCTCCTACACAGGAGGGCTTTTTGTGTTTAGCAGCGAGGAGAGCGAGTGGAGAGTTTTTCTGTGATATTGACTTTGCAACATGGCTGAATGCATTCTGTTATCCAATCAGAAGTGAGGTGTGTGCATATCATTAATAATAATGAGTTATCCTGTTGTTTTCAGCCCACCTCTGCACCAGCAAACTTCGGCACCACAGAACAGGAACATCATAGCTTTTTTTTAATGACTCATAAGGCATTGACTTACACTGGGGAACACTGCAAATGTATTGAATAAACAAGTAAACCACACCTTTAAATTTTTGTAGCCTAATTATGGGGGTTTATGGGCGCAGTGTATCCAGCGTAGAGTGTGGTGGCTGTGATAAAAGGTGTAGCTTTGTTGTCAAAAATGTGAACCAGAATTGTACAAGATGGCATTGTTCTGTGGATGGATTGTGGGAACTTGTATCAGACTATAGAGTATTGAGGGCACAGGAAGGTGTCTTGGTATGGAAAACCCTATTTAAAGAGTACTGAGCACTGTTAAAGAGCTAGCTTAGCAGTGTCCTTAAACTGAAGGAGGTATTTTAACTTTCCCTTCGATCCAATAGGTCACGGTGAACATAGTGGATCCCCAACCTTTCACGACATTGTGGAAAACTTGATAAAAGTTTGACAAAATATTTCCTCATTTTTAATGACAATGCATCATTATACTTTAAAAAAGGTAATCTAAATAATGCAGACACTGTTGGGAGAATTTGGTATGCAAAACCAAGGCAGGTCAAAATAAATTGGAGGAGATCTTCAACTGTCCCCGCAGCACTAACTGTGTGTGAACAAAAACATGGCATTATCTCAGGAGCAGTTTGTTGCTCCATTCCCAAATTTAAAGAGGCAGTAGAATGTAATGCAACATTTTCCTTGTTGTTGAATAAAGACAGCTTAGGTGGTCAAATGTAGCATGTCAAAAAGTCAAAGCCACGTGTGAGCTACTTTCTATGTAAATTAGAACTGTATTAAAGACGAGAGAAAAACTGTTCTGCGCAAGGCCGCCATAACACATCATAAGGTAGCCACTCCTGCTACATCTACATGTTCCAACCCACTTTAGCGTCAGCAATATTTAAACGCTGGTCGCAGCAACGCTACCACAGAGCCACAGTAGGCCAGGCCTCTGTTAGCACCAGCCTGAGCTGTTAGCTTCAGCTAGCAACAGCCTTGTTGAAAGACAGAAATACAAGCACTCACCACTCAGGTTCCAGGATATATACTGGTAAAATCCAGACTAGATCCACAGCTTGTGGTCCGGTATTTTTTTTCCTTGTTTGTCTGCAACCCTTCTACAAGCAACTGGACTTTTCCGGAACACTCATTCTTGACTCATCGCTTGAGTGGGGACTTATTGAGAAACCCAGACTTCACTTTGTTTCTTCTTCCACTCGTCTCTCTTCAAACCCTTCCCCTGTCGACTGAATTGACAGTCAACCCCCCCAACACACACACACACACACACGCACGCACGCACGCACGCACGCACGCACGCACACACACACACACACACACACACACACACACTATTATTCCCAGGTAGTCATAAAGTCATAGGGGTAAACTGCTAGTCAGCACGCAGCTCACTGAACATTCATGTCCTGGTGGAGTGGGCAGGGATTATGTATAATGCGTCTTTTATTTGGCCATTTCTCAGGGCTCCTGGGACATTTTAAACTCCAACAAAATTTTATATTGTTTATAGAGGCTAAAAGATCAGTTTCCAGTTCTAAATAAACCCCATTCGATTGCCCCTTTAAGCTAAAATGTATATAAACATGATGGAAAAAGTATAATGCTTGTGCCTATTTGAGACTTGCAGCATTATGGGATGAAAGAGCAGCAGAAAACGACCCTCTACTGCCAAGCAAGGAAACCTTCTATAGCTCAAGAATGCGGAAACACTCAGCGACTGATTCATACGTTGGTAAATGCATCCTTTTCACAGCCATTCTTACATGTTACTGACATAGCATAAACATCAGCCCCCCCACCCATACAACAGTTCCATGTCAAGTGATTTATTATGTTTGTACTTTGCCTTTTCTGTGCCCACTTGTTAGAAACATGGCTGTAGATACAGTGTTTTGTTGCAGTTGTAGTCATTACCTGCTTTCTGCTGCTATGCAGTTTTTGATAAGATGCTAAGTTGTTATTGACTTTGGTGTATTGTTTACTTAATGCTATATGATAGCTTTAGTGTTCTCTTTAGTATTACAGGCAGTAAGGCAAAGACATAAAAGTGTTTCCATTGCACACCTCGAGTGCTTTCTCAAGTATTTTTTCCTCCTAACAGCACATTGACAAGAGCAATAATATACTGTTTTCTGTCACTTTTAGTGCACTTTATAACTCCTGAAATATTGTGTTATCTGCTGGAAGAGATGACACAAATACCTTCTTCATGGTTTAGTAATAACTGCTTTATTTTTCAGAGGGACGCAGGGCATTATTTATCGCTGGCAGCACTCGTGTGGATTAATGATGCATAATTCTGTCTGGCATAGCACACCAGTCGAAGGAATCTGGAAGGTTATCAGACCGATAAATCCAGAGTTTTTCTCAAGTTGTTTGTCACGATGCAACGCAAGCAGCCAGTAGCTGCGTTTGTTCCAGCTTGTTCCCTCACTCTCACTCGGTTTTTGTGATCCTTCGACAAAATCAAGCAACTTGTTTAAGCTGTGAGTTGATAATACAGGATTTGATCGTGCAAACTCAGAGTTCAAAGCAGGTTTTACAGATCTCCTCCTTGATGCCAGGTCTGCCTCCAGCTGAAGGATGGGGCGTACAGATACACACTCCCTGACTCAAGATCTTAAGCCTCTG
This sequence comes from Aphyosemion australe, assembly GCA_006937985.1. Taxonomy (NCBI): domain Eukaryota; kingdom Metazoa; phylum Chordata; class Actinopteri; order Cyprinodontiformes; family Nothobranchiidae; genus Aphyosemion; species Aphyosemion australe. Next base: position 762,015 of record SSNS01000143.1, read on the forward strand.
CGACGCAAATCGTTTCTTCACTCTTGCATTTTATCAGTTTTATTTTTATTCTCATCATATAATGCTGCATGTCAGTGAAGTATAAATTAAATTAGGTGTGCAGACTGTTACACAACTTCAATCTATATCCGCTCAGCCGCAGCACCAGTAGTTTTTCTATCACGGCTTATTTTCCCGGTTTAATTTATTGAATAAATTGCCCCTTTAACTTGTCAAGCAGGAGGAAGTCATCCTCATATTGTCTATGATCCGGGCAGAGGGGAAGATCCAGTCTATTAGTGCAATGATAGGGCCTTTACTGTGGTGAGCTCACTGATTGAATGGCATCCTTGTCAAGGTCAGGCTCGAGCTAAGAGCTATTTTCTGCTTACCTGTGCAGCCAGCCGGCCACAGAATCTGCACACAGACTGCCTTTGCACCAGCTCGCTTAGTAAGCGGATAAGCTCATCACGGATATTTCCAGCCGGTAACATGAAGACAAACCTCTGCACCGGCAGAAAAGGACACAAAGGCATGAGTAATATGATAAGTGGGATCTCAGTACAGTACATGAAGACATTAGGAATGTTATTTTTTGGATCTGCACCAGAGGCCAAATCACATCCTCCCATTGTGTTGCTATCAAAGTAGAACAATGTGTTGGAGGTGGTTGTTTTTAATGTGAACGTCTATGTCAGAGGTCAAGCTGGGAGCACAGCTGTTTTGTCTGGTCATTTTGGAAGTGAAATGTCAGCTGCTTTGAGTCAGTTTCCTTAAAAACACAGGTGTTTTTTTTTATGAAGCATGAATGATGAATGAACACCGTGAACCCAAGTTGTGACAGACAATAAATGTCTGAGTGGAATTGTTTCAGTGCAAATATCTCACTTATCAGTTTACAGATGATAAAATATGTCTGAAAAATAAAGCGTTGCTCATTAGAATCCACTTTTCTCCCAGCAGTGCAGCACTGAAGGGAATTTTCTGCACTGCCAAATCAAATTTAGCCAGACCTGACCTGTGCTAAGCCCTCAACAGGGGCTGCCATTTAGCTTATGCTAAAAAAAAAAAAAAAACTCTTGGGTAACACGGATCACCCTCGCTTGCTGCCACCACTGCGAGATCAAAGCAGCGTGGAAATCCTCCGTAGTGCATACAGGGGAGCTGTGGCAGCAGAGGGGGGCCAGAACTGATTCACCTGTGCAGAGGCCAAGCACAGCTGCATTCCTAACAGCTGGAGCCCACTGACCACAGACAGGATTAGAGGCTTTAGCTGCAAAGGTCCCCTCATCATCTCTCCGCCTGAACATTGTATAGCAACCATCCCCCCTGCAAACACAAATACTACTTTCTGATCACTCAATAACACCTTCGTCCTCACTTTATGCATGCTCACTCTCAATAAATCAGCTCCTGCGCTTTTATAGCCACAATTGTCTCTGCAGATAAAGAGAATAACCCAGCAGTTTGGGACTCCCAGCCCATGAATCTGTTGTGAAGGGATTTTCCCCCCTCCTCACCTCCTCCTCCTCTCCTCAGATAAATATCACTGTACAGCCTGCCATTGTAAAGCTGCTGCCTGGCTTCTGTATCCAAGCTCAGCTCCTCATCCCTGCCAGGTAAACCCATCTGCCTCTCCGCTGCTGCAATAGGGGAGTTTTTGGCTCAGACCGACTGAAACAACATCACCTTGTTTATCGTGCAAATAATTCACCCCTTCCGGGCAGCAGAAACAAAATCAAGGTTGTGTGTTTAACAGGGGAGTCAAGGAATGAGAGGGAGCCAGGGAGAGAAAGAGAGAGAGAGAGAGAGAGAGAGAGAGAGAGAGAGAGAGAGAGAGAGAGAGAGAGAGAGAGAGAGAGAGAGAGAGAGAGAGAGAGAGAGAGAGAGAGAGAAATCAGGTGTTTCCTTTTTAGATAAACCTGGCGCCTGGAGACAGCGACACATCCCTGATTCCTATGCAGCGCGAAGATGCAGCAAAGAGATGTGTTAGGTGTGTGTGTGTGTGTGTGTGTGTGCGGTGAGAAGAGGTGTGGAGGGGTTATAATATTTCTTTGCTCACTGAACATACCCTTTGGTAGCACTGTGAAAAAAGGTAAGCAGAGATAACGTTGAGGACATTATTGTCATGTTGAACATCACAACCTATAGATTATGCATCACTGAGTTTGATGATTATCACCTCCCCACTCCCCCCGTCTGTGCTACACACGCTTGTAGCAGGACACAAAAGCTGTCTTTGTTTGTTTTGTTGTGTTCTATTGTCTAACAGCTTTCTGTTCAAATAGTCTAGAGAAGACAGAGTATTTATTTCCCCTCAGCTAAAGCACCGTGGCACTTTCATCAATGTATGTGGAGGAAACTAGCAATGACTGAAAACACCACTAAAACACTTTGACTAAGAGATAAAGATGGCAATCAGTAGAATAAAGAGATGCAACATATGCAAATAGCTCTTCATTAACTGTTGCTCTACTATAAACAAACCTCTACATATTTATGTCACTTCCTGTTTAGTGTCTCCACCAGAGATAACCTGTTAAAAAATAGATTAGAAAAAATCTGTCTCTCTACGCGCATGTGTGTGTATATATATATATATATATATGTATATGTGTATATATACATATATGTGTGTGTGTGTATATATATATATATATATATAACTAAAGGTTCCTCATTCATCCTTGGACCTTGGACATGAGCGCTAAAATAGCACAGATGCTTTCGTAGGTGGGAATTAGCATTAATATGACTTTGTCTTGATTAATTATGTAATCTCGTTTTGGCGTCAGGTGTATTTGCATCTCAGTAGCTGATGCTAATTGATTTGCATTAGCACAGTGTTCAAACTATGTAATGGGGAGGCATCACTGCTCTTATGACAGAGTAAGTATAACAAGGACTTTAATGCTTATTGAAACACTTTTTTTTCTCCTCAAGGTGTTTTTGTTCCCATGGCAACAGGTTGTAGTAAAGGGTCAAACTGAATATGAGTAAAGAAGCAAAATGTGCTCTTGACGTTGCATCCCTTTTTCTGGTTTCTTTTTGAGGTTTAAGGCATGAGGGGCTACATTTGCAGCTGTCAAAAACTGGACGTTTATGTAGAGAAAGAAAGTGTTGGATTGCTTCACCAGCATCCTTCCATCCATCGTCCACTTCTTATTCAGTTTTTGAAGGCAGCCATCTAAACTCAGACCTTCCACATTGTGGTCTTTAGCTGTCCCTCTGTTCCATTTGGGGTAAGTACAGACCATCTGAAGCCTTTTTCATTAAACAGTTTTGTGACATGGCCACAAAGACGAATCCATCCTTAAGATGCCTCTGGGTGTTCATAAATCACCATATGGAGGTGAGCACTTTCTGCAAAGATGTGAAAAACCAAAGAGGCTTGGAGCATTGATGCAAAGCGCTATGCATAAAAGTGTGTTGGACACCTACTGTTCTACATTCCATGGCTGGTTAGTTGTCTATCATCACACTTTACACACTCTTTGAAAAGTTGCCCAGAAAGTGTCTCAGGCCTGGCCTGAAGTGTTTTGTAACAGTGCCGTGGTGCTACGACCCTGACTGGACATTCAAATAAGAACAAAGTTCAATTTTGTGACCTCTGTTTCGTCAATGTGCGAATGCAACATAACTTACAGCTTCAGTCCAGAGTTCTCCCCCTTTCAGGAATTATGTATGATTTTTAAGAAATCCATAAAAGTGATAGTCTTACCCTGTAAGGTAATGAGAATGTAGGTAATATGTTTTTTTTTTTCTAAGCCTGCCCCAAGCCCGTAGATCCCCATGTAATTTGAATTGAGCACTCTTCAGCATCATCCAATAGTGTTGGTGACAACCGATTACGTAATCACAGCAGGCACGAGCGTTTTAGAACGTAACTACTGTTGCAGAGGTCACGACCTTTCTCGTGAACTAGTAATGGGCTCGACACATGGGAGGCGACATCGCCTCCCCATTCATTTTCAATGAGACATGCGCGACAAAGCGATAATCACGGGTCTCCCTCCTTCTAAGCGACACACGAAAAACATGCATGTGAAATTTTGTGCTCGTGCATGTGTCGCGCACAGAGGAGTCAGCGACGCAATCCCAGAAAGTTGAGAAAATTTCAACTTTTCATTGCTGTCGCTCGGACAAGGACCAATCAGCAGAGGTTTTATTGACTGCCCAATGAGCGGACAGGATGCTTCTCAGTACATCTCCAGGCAAACATGGAGGAAACGTTAATATATAGTGGGTTTATATAATAGAGTCAGAAGTAAGACTTCACTTAACCCTAGCAAAACCTTGTGAGACTTCATATCTACCAATTTTTCAACTCTGAACTGCTTTAACAACCCAAAATTCCTTCCAATCTGACGGCCAATCAAAACAATGGAAGACTCGCTATTCGCCCTGGAACAGAGTGCGTCGCTGACTTTGTGTCAGGTTATCAAAGCGATAGCGATGAGTTTCACTGATCGCGGCCATTTGTCTCCTCCCGTGTGTCGAGGCCATAATTCTTTTAAAATATATATTCATGCATATTCATTAAACCTTGGAGTTAAACTTGACAATGCCCTGGGCTTTGATGCCCATGTAAATGGAATTGTGTCCTCTTTTTATCATCTACGTCGTTTAGCTAAAATAAAACCATTTCTGACTAGACACCATTTGGAGATAGTAGTGCATGCTTTTATTACAACTCGAATTGATTACTGCAACTCCATCCTATTTGGGGTAAGCAGGGCAACGTTAGCGAGGCTGCAACTAGTGCAAAATGCGGCTGCAAAGTTTTTAATGGGCAAAAAGAAATTTGACCGTGCTTCTCCAATCTTGGCATCCCTGCACTGGCTGCCTATTGAATTCAGAATTCGTTTTAAAATCCTTTTATTAGTTTTTAGGTCATTTTATGGTTTGGCACCATCATACTTGCAGGCACTGATTCAGCCATGTACCCCGTCAAGGGCACTTCGTTCGGACAATAGTCTTTTGCTCTCGGTCCCTAGGACCCGCCTGAAGACAAGAGGAGACAGGGCGTTCTCTGTGACAGGCCCGAAGCTCTGGAATGAGCTACCCTACTCTGTATGGGCATCGCCCTCGGTGGCAGTTTTTAAGGGTAGGCTAAAGACATTTTTATTTGATCTGGCCTTTAACTCTGGCCATTAGTCTGCTTTTAGTGTTCTTACTGTAATTTTGTATGCTGTTTTATTTCATTTTTCTTGTTTTTAATTTTTATCTTGTTTTTATGTACAGCGCTTTGTTGTCACTCCCGTGCCTGAAAGGCGCTCTATAAATAAAGTTTGAGTTGAGTTGAGTTGAGATATGAACAAACAAATGAGAGGTCGTGCTTTCGGCCTTAAATACGGAAGTGGGGAGAATGGCTTATGGTGTAATACATTTGTCAGCCCCTAGATGGTGCCATCGTATAAAAAACTTCGGATTTCTGCTTTTAAGTTTGTTTCTCCGTACTTGTGTGGTAAAGATTGTTATCTCTCTAGTTGTCATGAGTCTGTCCCACCTTTCCTTACCTTTCCAAAAGCCTCATTAGGAAATGCTTGAAGCACCTTTTGATTTGGAGAACCAATAATTCTACTTTTAACTCTTTCTGAGAGACTCAATTTAGAAGTTTCACTCTGAAAAATTCTTGAAAATTAGCCTTATTGTTTTTAAATTTGCCTCCCACTATCATCACTGAAAAAGACATAATGAGGTAATGTATTGCAAATGAAGCCCTCAATTAATGGGAATGTTTGTGAGCTCAGTCCCAGTCGTCTTACTTCTGATGTTGGTGTGTAGTGCCAAAATAATAGGAAATGAGCGAGTGCTGAAATACTTGCACAGATTGCATCAGTAGACTATCAGTCAGCTTTATGTTGTCTTGCAGCCACAGCCTAAAGCCGCATGACAACTGTGAAACACCCATTACCAAAGAATTGAGTGGTGATAAACAAGCCTCCCCACCATGCTGGTGTGTCAGCAAGGGACGAATCAGACACCGAGCAGAAGACCACGAGGATCTGGACGTTTGAAGCTGAAATTGGGCTGGTTTTTCATCAGCTTTACATGCCATGCCTCCCCCTTTGAGTGTTGATTGCAGACATTAGAATGTGGTTGACTGATCTGAAAGGAAATTACTGGAGAGGGAGCTTATCCATGCCTTTGACTGATAATCAGCTCATTATCGTGTTGATCATTTACAGCTCTCCCTCTCACCCGTTCTCTATGCTTTTAGCTGTGTCACTGGAGCAGAGCACACAGACGTTTTAATGGCTTGGCAAGGAGCCGGATGTGTTTAGGCAGAGTTAAAACCACCGCACCAGCCCTGGCTATTCTCTGCTTTTTTACTGTACAGGTTCCCACCTCACTTATCAACTCTCTCAGGGAGGAGAGTGAGAAAAAAAATTAAACACAAACAACAACATATGCAACCCCGATGTGAGTGGTGCCCTAGAACCCCAACATGACTAACTGTGCATGAAATTGAACTGATTGGAGTTATTGACCAGAAGGCTCCAGCACCGGAGAGGAGAGAGAGGAGCAAGGGGAGGTGGGGGGTGGGGTGGGGGGGGTTACCTGATTGAGTGAAAAATCTCAGCCAGTTGCTTTGATGTCGGGCACTTTACAGGAAAGAGTGATTTAATGGAAGCTGCCAGACCTCATCAATGTCAGCGCTCGTGGTGAGGGGCCCTGTGCTGCACCAGTGTTTTATATAAAAGCGCCTGCAATGACAGGCCCTGATGGACAGATGTTTGCCGGTTGTTTTAACTGCACAGCGAAAAGAAACACAGACTTCAGCCCGCACATCTGACTCGCTAAAAGAAAAGCTGCAAACCGAAGAGGAAGGCCACCCCAACGTGCAGCACCCTCTCCTATTTTAGGTCTTTATTAATAGCCCTTTTGAATTTTAGCTAAGGCTGATAAGCCTGTAATTAATGTGACCATCATTAGGGACGGCCATCCTCAATGGGAACCAGCTGGTGGGGTAAGGCTGAAAGACTTAAAGGATGATAGGAGCCGTGTGAAAGAGGGTAAAAAAAAAAGAGTGATGGCTGACCAGCTTCCCTGTGATGTGCAGAAGGCCCCACTTTGTTTTGGAGCTGCAGGATAACACCAGGCATCATCTATCAACTCCCCCCAAAAACAGCCCAACGCGCCGTGTCTTCAGCGCGTCTGAATTGCATTGGAGTTGCATCATTAATAGAGCAGAAATGAGTCCCAGCAACTCCAAGAGAATACATTGACCCCTGAGGGAGACTAGAAACAAGACATTGTTTTTACAGGAGGAATATCTAACTAGAGGTCCCATTACCACATCATCAATATACAGCAGCAAGTGAGGAGAGAGGGGTGCAGAAAAGGAACGTAATGGCTTATAGTGCTAATAGCAGTCTGAGCACTCAAGTCCCAAACATTCAGCTGCCTCATCTCATCTGGGCTGTGTAATTGCCCTCCTGGAAGCTGCCACAAGAAGAGGCTGCCTTCGGAGTGAAGAGTGGCAGCTGTTGAGGAGCAGAGACCTAGGTCAGGATCCCAAGTATGGCTCCTTGCAACCAGGAGACGTCATAATTAATGGCTATCTGGTGGCCCAGGGGCCAGTTTAGGGTGGGCACGTTGGGGGTTTGGAGTATTTAGATAAACACAAGGCTTACTCTGCACTTAACAAAGGGTATACTTCCCAGCACTTTGCCTGTAGCGCGTTAAATCTGTGGAGCATCCCACCTTTTGCTTTTCACTGAGTGATTTTCTCTTGTTAATATTAAGTTTCCCATCTGTATCTGAATGTACCTAGAGATATATTTCTGTGGCGTGCCATGGGAAATTATTAGTCCTTGGGGACCAGCGTTCTCCCTTGTTAAGTAAATATACATGAGCTGCTGTGGAAGAAACAAGCTGCAAGCACCTTCACGAAAATTTGTTACTTCAGCTTCCCTCTTCCTCCCCATCCTCCTCTCGTTCTCGCTAACGTGTCGCCCGGGGGCAAATCTCACTCTGTCTCATCTGCTGCTTAATTTCACTGGAGCGGCCCTCGGTAATGAAGCGCCTTGATGTACATTTGCCAATTTCTGCCTCCGCCACATCGATATAATTGGGATGTGACTAAGCATGAATACCCGGCACAGGGTTGGTTGACCTCTCGATGACCCTGCGAATAGTGCTTTTGTCATAATGGAGGTATTATCTCACATAATCTGGGTATGGAGAGAGATTGTCTGCAGGGTGCCAGCGATGGAAATGAATTCATGTAACTCTCCGCTCCTGTGCACCACGGAGGGCGTGATGAAAAAAGTGTGAGATGCATTTTTTTACATGCTCATAATGAAGACATTTTCCTCTTATCTGTTATTGCTTTGTGTTTATTAGAGTAGGAGAGCAGCTTCTGGCAAAAGCAGGGGTGGCATTTTTATTTTTTTATGCTTTTTTTTTCCAAGGGAGTGAGTTTTGAAGCTAGACAGAATTTCTCAGTGTGTGAGTCTAAGTGTGTGTGTGTCAGTCACTTCCCTGCGTGGGCGCACAGTGTATTCACATGTTGGTATGTATGTGTGTCTGTTAATGACCCTGTAAAATGACAAGCAGAGCTGGCAGTGAAAGTACAGCCGCTCGTCACTGACAGAGAGAAGGTGGAGGAGGCAGGAGAGTTCAGGATGGGGAGGGAGCGGGCGCTGCGAGGTCGGTGGTTGGTGTGATTCACCATGCTGTCATCACAGAGGGACCGAGGCCCCTCAGTGGCCCTCTCTATTCCCACCTGAGAGGCCTGCAAATGGAGGGGCCGCACTGTCATTATTTACAGCCCGCAGCTCCTAACCTTGGATTTGGAGCTCATCGCTGCAAAAGGAAAATCAGATTGGACTTGACGTGTACCCAAGCCAGTGACCTTGATAAGTGTGAGGTGCCTGCAGCAAGAGGTTAGGGAAGACGAGTTCGGATTTGTGCGTGTGTGTGTGTGTGTGTGTATGTGTTTGTGTTTCAACCAGGTGGAAAGCTAGAGACGCGGCTGAATCGTGACTTAAGATGACACATGGGAGGACTGCTCATGGACTAAGGCATAGAGGTCAAATGTGACATTACCTGTGTTCTTTCAGCTCAAAATAAAACCAATATCCTAATAAAATACAAGGTTATTTCATCCAAAACATGACTTCTCACAACACAGCTTAGAAAACATGACTAATGACCTGTTTAAAATCCTAGTAAACCACACATTAAATGTTAAAAACTTCTAAATTTACTTTAAATATGTGCCCATTTTTAATTTGATGCCTTGACCAAGATCCAAAAGAGTCCTCATTGCATATCATTGCTAATTAGGCTACTTGGCAACAGGTCAGGGACAAAATTGGACTTTCAGAGATCATTAAGGAGGCGAGTGAGGGACACACCACTCTGTGAAGTCAAATACTAAACATGTCTTTCATGTTAAAGTGCTGAAAGATTTTGATGAATCATCTACAGAGCTTTAAAATATCAACAATACAACCACTGCATTCATAATAAATGACTTTATAGTAAAAATCACTGCATAAGTCAAAATTTATCATGCAAACAATAAATCGACAGATAAAGGTGCATTTGGAAAACAAAAATTTTAAATTCCTTTCAGACATCTATGTCATTCAACATAAATAAACATGGAACTAGCTTGGTACCTGTGCAAAACTCAGTGAGCCAGCACCTGTGATTTGGGTATGTTGTTTTTTATTTTTTTAAAAACATCTTCTACACTCTGTGATGTTTTCCAACTGCAAGTTTTGTTTACTCCTGAAACGCATCATGCGTGTAACAAAGCAGCAGTGATTGTAGAAGTCTGAGTGTGGAACCGGCCTGCGTGCAGTAACGTCCAACTGGAAATATTTGTCTTTGGAAAGAAAAATGTGGCAAAAGGAGACCTTACATTTTAGGACGTCTTTACTTTTCTAGTATTAATCTAGAATCATACAATAAAAAATAATAATATTTAAAACGTTATCACTTTGTGTTCTTCAGAGGTGATGCACCAGAGTGGTAAAAATGTCTCAACTTCTTTTAAATATTTTTATCAACAGTTTTCTTGTTAAATGTTGCTTTCATTGACACTTCAAATGGTTTTAGAGTGTTTTTAAATGCTTTGATTGATTGATTGATTGATTGATTGATACAGTTGTTCAAATAGATTATTTTTTTACAACGTAGAGCTGCCACCCACTCAAAATAAAATTAAACCAATATCACATTATAAGATGATAATTTTATTGTTCTAACAATATAATTTTTATGTTCTTACAATGTACATTTGTACAATATAATAATGTACAAACTAGATAAATGTGTATATTGTTAAATATACACATTTAATATTATATTGTTAGTATATTGTTAGAACAATAAAATGATCATTCTAATTATATTTTGCATGAGTGGCAGCTCTATAATTGTTTATATATATTGAATTGTTTATATATATTGTATATTTTATTATTTGGTTCTTGGCTGTTGTCCAACAAAAGTGGAACTCTCCCTCAGGGTTGCCATTGAGTCTTTGACTTACGTCAGGGCATCTTTTTCCCAAGTGATGGTAGGATGCAGCGAGAGAGGGATGAACAGGTGTGATCACACACTGGACCATCTAAAGTCTGACCCTTATCTATGGCTTGAACAAGACCCCACATTCAAAAGGCTAATATGAGCTTTCTCTGTTGAGTTTAGTGGTAAGATAAAGGGCTCCATCATTTGTGAGTCTAAAGTAGAGACGCTGCTGCTCCTCATCAAAAGGAGTCAGCTGAGATGTTTCAGGTGTCTGACTTGGCTACCTCCTGGCCATGTTTCTGGAGGTTTTCTGGGTCAGCCCCTTCTGGCAGGAGAACGCCTGCAGACCCAGAACTCACTGTGATGATTTATCCTCTCTTGCCTGGGAACATCGTGGGATCCAGGAGGAGCTTGAACATGTTGGTGGGGCTGAAGGAAGTCTGGGTTTCCCTTCTGCTAGCTCCAGAACCGGACCTTAGATAAAGGGTGGCTGTTTTTATATGGAAGTCATAAAATCCACCCAGATTAGCTGTTTCTTCACAATTATCTTTAGATTCAAAGCAAGTAAAAAATTGTTCATAGACTTATTAAATACAGGTGAAACTGGAAAAATTAGAATATGGTGCAAAAGTCCATGTATGTCAGTAATCCAACTTAGACTGAGAGACCATCTAAAGGCTCAGGAACCCTCTGCAGGTGTTCAGAATTCATCAGCTGATTAGAGTGTGACACATTAAGTCTAGAATATTGAACTTTTTCACAATATTCTAATTGTCTGAGATTTTGAATGTGGGGTTTTCATCAGCTGTAGCCATGAATCATCACTATTATAACAAATAAAGGCTGAAATATCTGGCTTTGCATGGAATGAGTCTGTCTCATAGATTAGTTTCACCTTTTAGATGAATTAGTGACATAAATGGACTTTTACAGCATATTCTCATTTTTCGCGTTTCACCTGTATTTAGTTATCTGAACACCAGGTTGTTGGTGGTGGTGGTGGTGGGGGGGCATAACCGGGGACAACAGGACGAATGATGAAAATGCATTTTTCTTCCACCACCGAGATGCTATTTGGCCGCGTGAAATGATTAATTTCACACGTATACAGGTCATCTCCAAAAGCAGCAACATCTCATTCACAAGGGGCCCCTGTCAGCAACAAAGCAGGAGGCTGCAATAAAATAAGCAAACAGCAGCACGTACTGCATGTCAATAAATCTTTGGAGGTTAAACCTGAGCGCTGTAGAATTTGAGCAGCCCCCGTTCCCCCTCGTCAGGTAAAAGTCACTGAGTACATCAACACCGTGCAGACCAGCGAGCAGTTCAGGGGAGTGTCCTGTGGCAGCGGGTACAAACTCACACACAGTCTGTGTTTGCATAAGAAGGATGAAGCCTTAAATTATTGGGTTTGTGTAAATAAGGAGATGAGACTGTTTTTAGCACACAGGCAGGAAGGAGGAGAGCGTGGATGAGAATAGTCTCTCTGTGTGCTGTGGAATTGGTTTGGGGTTGTTTACGACAGCTCAAAGCTCTCATATATCACAAGCAGAATGTTTGCTGTGAAGCTACAGTTTGTGTGCCATCTGCCTTAGCAGAACTTGACCCTTCAAACAGACTTATATTTTGTACACCAAGCTTTTCTGTAACTCTCTTTATTTTCTCTTTCCTAGTGGATGATCCAGAAACCACACAAGGTAGCTACCTTCTTCGGCTGCATCGGTAAGGATCACTTTGGTGAGATCCTGAAGAAGAAGGCTGAAGAAGCCAACGTTGATGCTCATTACTACGAGCAGAACGAGGAGCCGACTGGCACCTGTGCAGCCTGTATCACAGGAGACAATAGGTTAGCATCCTTTAAATGTTGGAATTATTTCACTATTTTACTTGTTTTCATGTTAACCTTCTATATAGATTACATTAAATCACATTCAGTCCAACTGTTCACGAGAAATTATAAACTCACCTTGATATTAAAGTGTTACTCAAAAACCATTATGGCACAAACCTGTTACAGGAACGGCCCTCAACATGCTACAAGAGCAGATCCATCAAATGTCAGTGTTTGGATCTTCTCAGAGGGTCATTCACACCAGAACCAGAGCAAAGGACACGATGAGGGACTTATTAATCATTCACCCTTTTTCCTTCCGGCAGATTGTTGAGCGGCCTCAAAAACTAGTCGACAAGGCTGGGGAACAGCTTCCCTCTTGATGCTGTGAGGCATATGGACTCTGACCTTTAACCTAACTGTTGATTTTAGTTTAGTTACTATTTAGGCTGGCCTTTAACACCTTTATTTCTCCAGCATCTCAAAACACGTTCTTAAATGGAAAAGATAAACAAAGCTGAAAACAAACAAACAAACTAGCTTACAATATTTACAGCAGGTCACTTAATCACTACCTATAAAAAGAGGACAAATAAATGGTAAATGACCTGGAATTTTATGACACCTCTCCTGCAAACAGTCAACGTTGCATGGACACGCAGATTAAGTCTATATTCAGTCCGTCGGTCCAGACCACGTCTGTAGGACGTCCTAACTAGGTCTTTGCACAGTGGGAACATTCTACAACCCCCCAAGGCACTTTACAACACAACCATGTACACACATTCACACGCTGGTGGTGATGAGCTAAAGTGTAGTCACAGCTGCCCTGGGACACACTGACAGAGACAGACATCCATTTATGGGGCGGGTACCAACTCCTTTATAAATTTATATTTGTCAACTAACAAAATGCAAAACTATACTATCACCTATAAACATTCTGTCCAACCAATAACAATTACTGAATTAAAAAGTTTTTAATATATGTTTTATAAAATAGTAATGGATACAGTAGAACTTAACTTCTTAAATGCTCAAACATGAATTAGTCTTTAGTATCTATCTATCTATCTATCTATCTATCTATCTATCTATCTATCTATCTATCTATCTATCTATCTATCTATCTATCTATCTATCTATCTATCTATCTATGCAAAAGTTTTAGACAGGTGTTGAAAATGAAACTGTTACTCATTTATTTTCATCAAGCAACAAAAAGCAGTGAATGAACAAGAGAAATCTAAATCAAATCAATATCTGGTGTGACCACCCTTTGCCTTCAAAACAGCATCAATTCTTCTAGGTACACTTGAACACAGCTGTTTAAAGAACTGGACTGGTAGGTTGTTCCAAACATCTTGGAGAACTAACCACAGATCTTCTGTGGATATAGGCTTCCTCACATTCTTCTGTCTCTTCGTGTAATACCAGCTGTGTGAGGGCCAGACCATCACTTCCAGGACTTCTTTTTCTTTACGCTGAAGATTGTTTCCTAATGACGTTGGCTGTTTGTTTGGAGTCAGTCACTTTACATTTTGTAAATGGATAAAAATAAACAACCATCATTTACAGGCAAAACTCGAACAATTAGAACATGGTGCTAAAGTTGATTTATGTCAGTAATTCAACTTAAAAGGTGAAACTAACATATGCAAAGTCAGATATTTCAGCCTGTTATAATTGTGATGATTATGGCTACAGCTGATGAAAACCCCACATTCTAAATATCCGACAATTAGAATATTGTGAAAAGGTTCAATATTCTAGACTCAAAGTGTCACACTCTAATCAGCTAATGAATCCAGAACACCTGCAAAGGGTTCCTGAGCCTTTAGATGGTCTCTCATGAATTACTGAAATAAATGGACTTTAGCAACATATTCTCATTTTTCCAGGTTCACCTGTGTATTTCTGAAAGCATTCTTTGTTTACAACATTTCAACCCCTGCCTAAAACATTTGCACAACACTGTGTGTGTGTCTTTTAAAGGAGTCATCACCTGAAATCTTCACTTTTCCACTTGAAAAAATGTCTATAATGGCTTCCTAATGATTTTTCACTGGCTGAGAAGCCGATATTTAACATTGACGCGTTTGTTTAATCTTGCCTTCTTCAACCAGCTCACACGCACCCCACGAGCACGCGCACTCGAACACGAGAACTTGAGTTCTGGCCGTATATGCCGAATATAAACAAATATGAACCAGCAGCGAACAAACCAGCACAACAAAGCTCATTTCATAACGTGAAACGCATAAATTATGTCTTATCGTTGATGACTCGTGTTATAATCTGTGTTATGGGAAACAAAACTCCACTCGGTTTGTGTATTCCATCTTCACAACAGCATAAGAGCCGATGCCTGGCTGTTAGCTTGCTTTGTCCCAACTCAACAACAAGCGAGGGCGCCATTACGCACGAGGCGAGGCTCGTAAATACACGGTTAGATCCTGTAGGTCACTGCCAGGTCGGGTTCAGTTATAACTTTTGTTGTTTTGGAGCGAGACGCTGAAGCTGCTTCCTGCTTCCTTCCACCAATCAACGCGCTCCTCAGTCCCGCGTGCGTCCGAGACAGCCAAAATATCGCGTGTGATCTCGCGAGAAAATATGCCCTTCACAATAAAGGATTAAAAAATCTGATTTTTACTTTATTTTTCCAATACAATTTATTTTAATGGTCTAAAAGACTATAATAGGACGTAGATATCCACGGTATTATAGGTGATGACTCCTTTAAAAAAAGAACAGGTAAACAAAGAAACACAACCTGAGCTATAGCAGTCCAGACTGTAGACAGAAGCTTAACCTATAATAACAGCAATAACAACAACAAGAATTAATAATGATAATAAAAACACCTGAGCTCACCTGGTAGCTCTAGTTTCATTATCACACAGTTTATTACTGAAAAGTGTTTTTTGTTGCTGTTTATTTTAATGCCCACTAGTGATATCCAACATTAAGTATGAATGATAATACTTTCATGAACCTTTGATTGAAAATGCGATTTACCAATCCTTTGCATCACATGGCCCATGTTGGTCGGGCCCCTATAGGAGCGGGCCGGCTGTCTGAAGCATCCTTTATTTTCCTGGTGAACTCTCATTTGGGGCCAAATATCTTCTTGGTTGTCCCATTTTTGGTGCTAAAATGAACAATCAAAAAGCTGGATTTAACCTTTATTAGATCAACCCATAATCTCTGTGGTTGTGCTGGTCAGTTACCATGGCGATTCACATTGAACAGGTTTAGAAGGAACAAAAATAATTTGGAGAAGTAGATGTGGGAGAGGGGCAGCTGTGGCCAGATCACACACCAACGTGAGTCCCAACAGGTGGAGCCTTAGTTCTGATGAAACCTGAGAACCCATGGCTGAACTTAGAGGAAGGTTTAGAGAGGATGGTGTTTGAAGTCCAGCCTGATATGTGATCTGGCCTCAAAACTAACAACTGGAAAAGGCTTTTTCTAATTTTTAGGACATTTACTCACTTCCTCTTGTGTGTCCACTTGACTTCTACTGTTGATTGGAATACTAATGTCACCAACGACTCAGGAGTTCACAGTAAACCTGACCGATAGCAGTAGTGGCGGGGGGTGAACAAACCTTTTCACACCCAACAGTGATAAATATATATTTTTATGCACGATTGCGGGTAAGATTACATATGAAAATGTAACCTCCTCTAATTAGTTACAGTTGAGTCATTTCAGGGGGTTCAGGTCCTCATTTGTTCTGTAATTCAAGATATGGATTTAAGTCATTTTGCTTCATTTTCACCTCTTTAGGAAGCCATACCAGGGAGTCATCGCTAAGCTNAGCAGGTGCTGTCACTGGACAGCTACCCAATTTGGTGCCTAACCTAGCGTGTAGTCTTACTCACACGGAGGGCAGAACAACAAACGCTGCAGCGCGGGCTCTGCTTTTCCCTCTGCTGTGGGACTCTCATTTATTAAACCTCAAACTGTGATGAATCATTCTATAAAGCAGCGATAATTGGGCGTAATTATGGTCGAATTGTTAAAGTGCACCGCTTATGCTGGATATAACTCAGTATTTATGGAACAGAAATGCTCTAATGGCTTCATGTGGCTCATTTACTGCCCTGATACAAACATCTTGTGAGGGCGAATCGGTTTAAAAAAAGGAAACAAAAGTTGCTGTTGGCTGCTCGGGGCATTAAAAAGGCCCCACGCTGTGCAGATTTGACTTTAAACTCTCTTATCATGTTGCAGGTCAATTTCTGCCGTAAAAGCTTAAAAACCAAAAGAGAAAACTTCACTTTGGCATCGTGACACATAGCTTAACTTTTCTCCTGCCAGGCCGTGAACTTGTGTGTAAAATGTAGGAGAGAAATGCTGTATGTAAAAATCAGTCAATAAATATCTACAGGTCATTTTTTGCCCTGGAGAAAATTATCGACTGGTTATTTAAGAAGCTTCTGCTCAGCGAGGGCAGCGAGACACATCCCAGCTGAATGCATCGGCAACATGAAACTACAGGTTAAACATGTTTTAGAACTGTTGGTTAAATTGGGGTAAAAATGAAGCTGGGAGGCTTTTTTCTGGTCGATGTTACATAAACATTTCTCAGAGACATGAATAGTTTCACAGACAAGAAAATAAACAATTAGATTTAGTTCTCAAGTCTTTGTGGTGCAACTCGAGTCTCTTTCCTCTGTTTAGAATAAAAAAGCTTCTGAGCAGTTTTGAAAATCTAACTCAGTGTAAAATATTATGTTATCTGTAATAAGTTTATTTTCAGAAAAGGAATCAACACGTGTCAAATAAAATGGATGATTTAGGAGGAATAGGATCTATGTTGAATATCACATTATTTTCTAGCTTGAACCAGATTTCTATTTTCACTTTCTTGTTCCATTATTTCAACTTAGCATACAAATAATATTTTTACTGCACAATCTTTTGCATATTTGTCATTGCAGAATGAGTTTTTAAATGAACTCCATAAACTTAGATGGGACACATTTTAGTCCATGACATCATTGCTAAAAACATTCCTCTTCCAAATTTGCCTCCAAATCTGCAGCTTTTGAATTGATGCTAATATTCAGCTAATTAGGTTGATCTGATTAGCAACACCTGGTTGTATTTAGTTTATAATTTTTACTGCTTCCACAATATAGCTTTAGTTTATGTTGAAATATAATTGCACATTGTATTATGGGCTGTTTTATTTAATTATTGAAGGGGATGTATTATGCAAAACTCACCTTTTGCATCCTTTTGTGCTACCACATGGGTCTCTACTGCCTCTATAAACACTCCAAATGTGAAAAAATCCATTCATCCCTTTTCTGTCAGTGTTTGGTTTTAGGAATTGTGTGCTTAAAACAAGCCGTTTCAAAAAGTCCACATTTGTGATGTCACAAACGGGGAAATTATAATAGATTCACTTCTCATGTGCATGCGAGAGCTGCTGCTGGAGGAGCACGGACTCTACTCTGAGCCCCTCCTGGATATCAGAGCTTCTCAGCTCATAGCAGCCTGAGCGTGGGGGATGGGTGGGCGTGGCCAACTCCAGCCTGTTTTCTTAAAGTGACAGAGCTCTGAAACGGCTCATTCTGGAAGGTACTGAAATCACTTTATGTGAGAGAAATTTTGTGCAAAGAACTTGATAATAATGTTTTGCATTGCCCATAGAACTATTATAACTTAATAAAAAGGTCATAATATGTCCCCTTTAAAGTACAGTTTTTCTCAAGTGCTAAGACACGTTTCTTGGAAGCTGCTCTCCCTTTCTCTAACTTGTGAACACAAAACCCAATTTTCAAGCTACATTCACAAAACTTCAGACTCTTCTTGCAAAACCAAACTTTCACCTCAAAACAGTTCAATCTGTGCTCAAAACTGAATTATGTTGTCAAATCGTGCCCCGAGTCAATCAAAATGACAGTCACTACTGAACAGTCACTAAACACTACGTAGAAAAATAGAAAACACAATGCTCAGGACATGAAGCTGGAGAAATAAATGTAGGCAAAATGCATGTTGCAAAACAAAAATAACTGAGCATTTAACACTTATACAAACAAACAGAAATCTTACAGTGTGTGTTTGACACTAGTGTACAGTAAGCCCATATACTAAAAATAAAGTACAAAAATACACAAATACTACTGTAAGTGCAAAGAGCAAAGATTCCAGTACGTACAGGTTAGCATATTATCCAGACACATTCAATGTTGATTACGTAGTGATATACTGTAGTGGCCTAAATCACTTTTTCTG
This sequence comes from Aphyosemion australe, assembly GCA_006937985.1. Classification (NCBI taxonomy): domain Eukaryota; kingdom Metazoa; phylum Chordata; class Actinopteri; order Cyprinodontiformes; family Nothobranchiidae; genus Aphyosemion; species Aphyosemion australe. Next base: position 780,571 of record SSNS01000143.1, read on the forward strand.
TATCACTTACAAAACTAGATCTATTTCTACAGAGGGGTTTTCAACTGGATGCAGTGGAAAGACCCCATGAATACATCTATAAGGATGAAGCACTGAGTATGATCCCTCACATCATTAGCCACAAGTGGGATCAATTTTTAGTTGTTGTGTTCAAGTGGTGATACCTGTGCTTTACTTGTGATTGACGTTTGTCNGATGCTGCAGTTGTCAGTCAGTCAGCTGCTGGACCCTGACCACCCTGGGAGCCGGCCCCGGTGAATGGTCTTAGTGGGCTTGTTTGATGTGGGTTCTGACACCTGAAAAGGTCAGGTGCCGTGCTCGGGGAGGCGAACTCTGTAATATTTCTTACAGGTGTTTAACAGACAGCTCGGGAGGCTTGAAGAAAGGTCGTTGGCAGGGCTAGATTGGAAAAGTGATGGCTTTGAAGGACCGGGGGGCAAACATGTCACAGCCTCTCAGACTTTGATTAGTGAAAGTCTCCAAAAAAAAAAAAAAATCAACCTCCCACATTCAAATCTGAGAGTTTTAGTTCAGATTATTTTAAGAAAATGCACGTTAAATCACATTTTAGTCATTAAAGTGCACACTTTTTTTCATTTTCATGTTTTCAATCAAAGGTACAATCAATCAGTCCCTCCAGGATCTCACACTTTGTGATTGCAGCCCAAAATTTTGCATCTACTTTTCAATACAAATTTCATGAAACTAATTAAAATTGATTTAATTAAACATAATCATTTCATAAGTTTTATGGGCTGATTTCAATCAACTTGAGTGCTGGCTAATCTTTGCTGGAGGATAATCAGTCATCAAAAAAGTTATTTTCAGCAAAATCACAAGATTTTATGAAGATTGAACCTTGACTTTTTTTTTATTTTAAAATATGGAAAATAACTCCAAACGCTCATCAGTTGTTTTTAGAAGAAACAGGTATGCCTCAAGAAAACAATGTGGGAAAAGTTTAATATTTTTTTCACTCATTTCAGAAAATGAATCTCATATACAGATGCTGGTCATAAAATTAGAATATCATAACAAAGTTGATTTATTTCAGTAATTCCATTCAAAAAGTGAAACTTGTATATTATATTCCTTCATTACACACAGACTGATGTGTTTCAAATGTTTATTTCTTTTAATGTTGATGATTATAACTGACAACTAATGAAAATCCCAAATTCAGTATCTCAGAATATTAGAATATCAGTTAAGACCAATGCAAAAAAGGATTTTTAGAAATGTTGGCCAACTGAAAAGTCTGAACATGAAAGGTATGAGCATGTACAGCACCCAATATTTAGTTGGGGCTCCTTTGGCCTGGATTACTGCAGCAGTGCAGCGTGGCATGGAGTCGATCAGTTTGTGACCCTGCTCAGGTGTTATGAGAGCCCATGTTGCTCTGATAGTGGCCTTCAGCTCTTCTGGATTGTTGGGTCTGGCGTATTGCATCTTCCTCTTCACAACAGCCCATAGATTTTCTATGGCGTTAAGGTCAGGTGAGTTTGCTGGCCAATCAAGAACAGGGATACCATGGTCCTTAAACCAGGTGCTGGTAGCTTTGGCACTGTGTGCAGGTGCCAAGTCCTGTTGGAATAGAAAATCCTTCACATGGGCTACAAATGTCACATTCCTTGTTTCAAACCACTTCTGAACCAGAGACAACAGCAGAAGCATCCCATCTTACCTGGGCTGACGAGAACCAGAACTGGACTGTTGCTCAGTGGTCCAAAGTCTGCAGGTCATTTGGAAATGAAGGTCCCAGGGTCTGGGGGAAGAGTGGAGAGGGTGTGAAGTTTCCATTATCAGTGATGATTTGGGGCTCCATGTTCTCTGCTGGTGATGGTCCACCATCTTTTCTGAAGTCCAATAAAGTTCAATGCAGACATCTACCAGGACATTTTAGATCCTTTTAGAGTTAAAGGTGGAATATGTAAGAAAATTTGCTTTTGTTTTGTTTTTATTAAGAACAGCGTTTCTGCAGCTACCTACTGATGCCCAAATGACACTTGGTTAACCTTTAAGCCTCATGGTGCTCTATTACCTAGGGAATATTGTACTTTCCTGACTTCTCTTTACTAGGTACTGCAAAATTACAATTTCATCAGTCAGTCAAGAGAAAATTCTGGTAAAATGATTTTCTCATTTAGAAAATGTAATTCTAGTTAAAAATGTGGATTTCTAATAAATACTATTTGTTTGTTTTTGTTTATTTGTTCATTTTAGTGTTTTCCAAGTTTGAGGTACTGGTCCAAACAAGCAGAGTTGATTTTGCCTCATGCCTCATTATAATTAGGAAGTGGATTTTTTAAAGATATGTTACATATTATTGAATAACAATTCATTAGCATTAACAATGAGTTAAAATTANCCCTCATCTACCTGCAGCACCGGGCTCTGAATCACCTCGAGATGCAAAAAAGCACTGTGAGGATCATGTTCTTCGACTTCTCCAGTGCCTTCAACACCATCCAGCCGTGTCTACTGCAGCAGAAGATGAGGGGTGCAGGAGTGGACGAACATCTGACCTCATGGATCATCAACTACCTCACCAACAGGCCACAGTACGTGAGGCTGCACAACTGTACGTCTGAGGTGGTTGTGTGCAGTACTGGAGCTCCGCAGGGTACAGTGCTCTCACCCTTTCTCTTCACCTTCTACACCTCGGACTTCACCTACAACACCAGCAGCTGTCACCTCCAGAAGTTCTCTGATGACTCGGCCATCGTCGGCTGTGTGTCTGAGGGGGACGACCAGGAGTACAGGTCAGTCATCATGGACTTTGTGGACTGGTGTGAGCGTAACCACCTTCGCTTGAACACCAGTAAAACAAAGGAAATGGTGATTGACTTCCAGAGAAACACTCCTCCTCACTCACCAGTAAACATCCAGGGAGCAGACATTGAGGTGGTGGACACCTTTAAGTACCTGGGTGTTCACCTCAACAGTAAACTGAACTGGTCCCACAACACAGATGCTCTGTATAAGAAGGGCCAAAGCCGCCTCCATCTCATGAGGAGGCTGAGGTCCTTCGGAGTTAACTCCCAGCTGCTAAAATCCTTTTATCACTCTGTTGTTGGCTCTGTTATTCATTCTGCTGTGGTCTGTTGGGGTGTAGGCAGCTCTGACCGAGACAGAAAGAGACTAAACAAGCTAGCTACCAAAGCTAGCTCGGTTCTGGGCTGCCCACTGGATACCGTTGAGACGTGTGAAAGGAGGACGCTGGGGAAGATGACCTCCATCTTGAGAAACCCCTCCCATCCACTGCACTCCACTGTGGAGATCATGGACAGCTCCTTCAGAGGTAGACTGAGACATCCCAGATGTAAAACTGAGCGCTATCACAGATCTTTCATCCCCTCTGCTGTAAGAGTGTATAACTCCTCAGTTTAAGCTGTACTGGTATCATCCTGGTACACAATAACACCAATGCAATATTCATGTGTTCTATACTTGTGCAATACCAGATTCACATTGTTGTCTGTGTCTCTTACAGTATGCTTCATAGTGCTGGTACCAAGTTTGTTTTTATCTTTTATTTGTGTTTTTTTTAGTGATCTAAGATTACAATACTAGATTACTGCCTATGTGTATATAGATCTATCATTGTTTTTATCTTTCTTCTAATTACCCTTTGAGTGATGGTGCTGCTGTGACAAGTGAATTTCCCCACTGTGGGATCAATAAAGTCTATTCTATTCTAAACTTCGCTCTGGTTCATTTAGATTTGATCAGACTTAAAAAGATCTCAGTGGGGAAATCTAATTTTTACATTTACAGCAAGAGAACAAGATAAAAAATGGAAGCAGGCAATTTAAAGAGGCACCAGATGGTTTTCTTACAGACATGTCAGATTTTCTACTGCTGTTTACATTTGTCTTTACTATAATGGAAATGACTGGATTAAGGGTAGAAGAAAGGTTTTATTATATAGCGCCTTTCTATATAAAAATTACAAGGTGCTTCATGAGCACAATCAAAACTTCTAAATGATTAAAACAAATAATAAAAATTAGAATAGAAATAAAATAAAAAGGAATAAAAACAGAAAACAAGTGGGCCTGAAAAAAGACAGAAAAGGTAAATGGATATGGACTTTGAACCGAGCAGATCTGTACTGTTTCAACTCTGAAAGAACTGGTGAATGATGTAATATTGGCTGTTCTGTTTAGGGACAATAAATGCAACATTTCTTGCCATAAATCAACCGTTTACAACCATCCAAAATGATAACTGCATTAGAAAATAGAGGATAAACTGCATTTACAAGTAAAAAAATCCACTTATTCTTCAGTTGAAGAAACCTGTTTTCCTGCTGAGGAAACACTAAGGTCATGCTTGCCAAGACTTCCAATATCAGCCTTTAAACCTGGTATAACTTCGAAAATTACGCTATAATAATAAAAACAAAAACCAAACTCAATAAAAACCCCAATAAGTAAATTCCACATCTTAAAAAACACATCAAGCCAGTTTGTAGCTTTAAGTACCGCACATGCGCACTTGTTCCTAAGGTTACCTTTGTAATAAAACATATTCAGAGCTCAGTTTGTTATCATGATGGGTCCTGAACGTCCTGAACGCTGTCGCGCTTACCATAAAAATATCCTGCGACAAAAACAACTCCGAGGGAGATGGTGCCCACCAGAGCTTCTTTGGAAACGCTGCGATAAGACATTTTTATAAAAGACAAGTTCACATCAACGGTCACGGCACGCGCTTCCGTATCGCGTCATCATGGCTGTACCGTACTGCAGGTAGTAAACGCGGCGCACAAATGTCAGAGACGCTACCAGGAAGTTTACATTCTGCGGTGTTCAAATGAACTAAACGTCGTGAGTTGAGAAGTCACGCATCTCGTCAGACACGAGAAGTATTTTGAACGCGAAAGTGTCAACAGCGAAAAGACAAGAAATAAATATTAAACGCAAAAGAACGAAGCGCAGCATGTTTTTATAATAAACATAACGTTGCAGAATGACAGGATGAATAGAAATAAGCACCTAGAAGCAAAATTGCANTTTTACTTATTAGTTTTATGAAAATTAGAATTCCAGTTGCTCTAGACCGAGCCTTTGTTCCTCAATTGTAAAACTTTCATAAGTGTCCCTGGACGGCAGCTTTTTGAAGTGACTGATCAGCACTTTTGTTCCGACTGGCTAACAGCGGCCCTTTGATACGACCTTTTTAACAGTATCATATCATCAGATCTGTTTGTCCTTTCAGCCTGCCCTTCTGCGCTCATATCTGTCCGACTCCCTCAGTAATGACACTCATTTTGCCTGTCATGTTTGTCCCAACCTCTGAGTCCATTACCGCCACTCAGGTCAATCGCAGTCCCCCGTCCTGCTGTCACATCGCAGCCTTCGTCACCACACTCTGATCAACTTAGCACGCTGCTGCTCTTCTCCCTCTGACACTAGCCGTGTGAGAACAGACCCCTTCCTCCAGCAACACCCTCCTGTCGTATGATCGCCTAACAGTTTCCCCCTAAGTAGCTATGATGGGTGCACTCATTTTGATGGCCGCTCATAAAGAGAAAAGAACATGAGGACGGGCTAATGAGCTATGTTAAGATAATGCCACCTGCTTCACTTTCCATCTCCCTCTACTCACTACTCCACTAAAGTGCTCATTTAGTAATGCATTTTTGTTGTTTTTCAACCCTCGTTAACAGTGAGCCACTTCTCCCGGTGATATGATTATGTGAATAATTTGAAGGTGGCCTGTTGTTTATCCCGAATATCTTATTTTGATGTCTTGTGTTTTCAGATAACCCATTTTTTCTTTTAAAAGGAATGAAAAAAAATAAAGACATCCAGACGATTTTATTTCACAGCGGTTCAGACACTCAGAGACTATTATTATCCTTTTTTATATCGCCAGAGAACAAAGGAAATTCTGCAGCCTTTGTGGGTTATTTTAAAGATGTTTTTGAGACAAAATTAAGATGGATGATAAGCGAGGTGGAAGATTTATGGGGTCTGTCTCGGCAGGTCCCTTGTTGCTAACCTGGCAGCGGCAAACTGCTACAAAAAGGAAAAACACCTGGACTTGGACAGCAACTGGGAGCTGGTGGAGAAAGCCAAGGTCTATTATATTGCGGTAAGTGAGACCCTCTACATCCAGAATGACTGTTCCCAAACTCTGTTAGCCAGGAGGAGGACAAAATGTTAAGAGGCTTTATTCAGGAAGTGCCTCAGCACGCCTTCAGCATTGTCAATATATCCATTCATCCTTTGTTGAGTGAAATGAGCTCTGTTACCTATTGAGACAATACAGCTCCATTTTCCCTATTTTCCCCGCGTCTTTGTGCATGAATCTGCAGCACAGTGTGAAATTGTTCAACATGTAATGTATTCATTCATTTCTTTTAACACGAGGACAAGCCAACAGGTGCTGCCTAAGTGTGAAAATTGATTATGCAAGTTCATTCGGCTTTCCCCCCACCTACACATTCTTCCGCTCGCAGACAAAACACACAGATTGAGGGGGACAGATGCGTGTGGAGACATATGCACACACCCCGAGCTGCACCACTGAGGTAATGTCTTCACTTGCGACTTCTGGACATGGATGGCCCGCAGTTCTCGTGTTTCACTGTTTGGGATTACGTCTAATTCTGGCAGATCAACGGTTTCTCTCATCTCGAGTCAAGGTGATAGCCCTGAAATTGTGCTGCATTCCATGTCTTTTAAGCAGTTCATTATTGGCATAAATCAACGTTACAGCCTCAACACAATCCTTGGGATATTGTCCCAAGTGAAATCCTCAATGCTTCCCTCGTTGGCCCCTCGCTGCGTAAACATGGTGCCGAAACGCCAAACGTAAATAAATAAAATACAATGAAACATGGTGCCAGAAAGCAGATCGGTCTGTGCGTCTTGAGTTTGTGTGGTCTCATTTTTTTTTTTTTTTAGATTCTGCTGTACATTAGCAAACATGGCACATCCTCTGCAAATTGGCAGTTGGGTTTTGCCCACATCCGACAGTCTTGTGCACAGGGAAAAGCTTCCGTGGGATTTGAAGGGGGGGAAATAGACGGGCCACAAATGGGTGTTTGTCAGTGCTCGGAATCTAAAATGCAGCTTTCAGCGTCCCTCCTGGGCCTCTTTGTCCAAACAGGGAGGATCATTCGCTTTATTAGAACCCCATTGGCACTTTTAAACTACTTATACAGACCCAGCGCCAGCGCTGCTCCCGCCTAATACAGTGTGGCGTGTCTAGACCGACGTACACTAAGGCCTTCTAGCTCCATTAACCTTGTCGAGAGCACTTGGATGTATTTACCTAATTTACAGCCAGATTGTAAATTTTTCACCCCTGCTGCACTAACCTTTTCTGTGTATTAACGCGCTCCGCTGATTATTTTTTATGAAACCACCGCTGGGTTGGTTTATGCGGTCATGTACGCTCCGATCTTCAGATTTAATTACCAGGAAGTGCACACATGTGTGCGTTAGCATGTTATTCGCTCGCACATGTGTCGGCGTTTGTCGATGCGCGTGTGTTAAGGGGGTGATTGATGAATCCTGGCGGAGCCTCTCAAGGTGCCTGCTACGATGTGGTGTGATTGGATGAAAACAGAATTATTAGAGGGCTCTCCGCAGCCAGACTGGCTCATCCAGCAGCAGCGGCGGCGGCAGCAGCAGGGCTGGTGGCAGACGCAGAGCGGGGAGGCAGCATTGCCATTTCTCACAAAGAGAGAGAATGTTGAACTCCTGCCAAATGTTTTGTGGCAGGCTGTTGCTAGGAAATCTGGGTCCTTAGGCAAATCATCGCACAAAGACCAATAACAAAAGGCGAGGAGAAGGAATGGCTAAACACATTTTAGGCACATCTCTTTCTTTTTTTATTCGAATGCCATTGCTGCTCTGGTGATGTGTGCAGTTATTTCTCACTGTGGCGATTGTAAACATCAGAAATGGAGGTTTTGTAAGAAGATGAGTGACTCTAATTGGTCGGGGCTGATTTGTGCATGCTGGCCCAGTTAGCCTCTCTCTTTTCCCATTTTTATGTTGCTCCCTCTTTTCCTTCCCCCCCCCCCCCCCCCCCCCCCCCATTGGCCTTCTGTGGACACCCTCCTCCTCTTCCTCCTCTTCCCTCTCCCTTTGCTGTCTTCTTTCCCTCCTCCTTTCTCTCGTCTCTCAGACACACATACATTTGCTGTTAAACACTCACAGCATGCACGCACACATTCTGCAGCATACCACTGGCTTGTTTTTCTTACCACTGAGCGCTTTGCCCTGTAATTTGATCTCCACTGCTTGATGCATCCTCTATAATGCCACTTCGAATTAACCCATGCCTCCACAGCTCTCCTTGGCCCCCGCTAATAAAATGGCCTCGACTAACTTAGTCCATTTACATTTACAAGAAAAGAGAAAAATATGACTCCGTCTGACGGCAACGCGCAATGTAACTAACAGAAAATAGAGACGAGGAACAAGACAATTGACTGTGAAAAGGCCTGTTAATGACTGGGCACAGATGGTCAGAAAATAACCCAAGGATAGACGGAGGAGACACTTGCCTCTGCCAACTGGCCTGGTACACAAACCTCAACCAATGAGGCACAAGCTGCACAGTAGTTGGGTCACAAATCTGATCACAGCTGTTCATTTGTGCCCTATGCTAAGAGTGCAATCACCGTTGGCTTGCAAGAGGTTAACCACGCCTGAGGAAATCTAGCTAGCCCCTGCACCTTTTTTCCTTTTTTCTTTTTTCTCTCTCGTTTTTCCAAACAGAGTAGCAAGCTGAACCAGAATGCCTCACACTGTTAACACTGGCACGCTGTCTGTAGCATTAATTGGCAGTTGTGTTCTTGCCCTCACTGCAGGGGAAAGCTGAGTTCAGCTTCAGTCACTGTAGCATAATATGTGAGGGGAAAAATACGGAGGAAAGGAAGGCAAAAGCAGGAAAGAAAAGCGCAGCACTGGCACCAGAATGTCAGCCTGCTTAAACCCCAGAGTGGCGCGCGCACGCGCACGCGCACACACACACACACACACACACACACACACACACACACACACACACACACACACACACACACACACACACACACACACACACACACACACACACACACACTTACTCCACCCCAAAAGCCCTCTTCGTTTTGCAGCCAAAAAAGCAAAAGGAAAGGTTTCACACACACACATCTGACACCTCATCAGCCAGCCGAAGGGCTGATTAGCACAGAGGTGACTGCGGCTGCGTCTGCGTCCAACTCAGAGGACCACACCGTCCTCACGTTGACCTTGAGAGTCTCTCTCTCTCTTTCCTGTCTTCCACTTTCCTTCTGCACTCTGTTCTTTATCTCCAATGTTCCTCCTCTCCTCTGTCTCCATCTCTCCTCCCTGCCTCTCCTTTTCTTTCTTTTCCCTCTTTGCACTGCACCACTCTGCACTGCCCCTGTCCTTCCACATAACCAGGGAGGGATCACGAGGCAAAATGCAGGCATGGGAGAGAAGAAAGAGGGAGGGAGGATGAGGGAAGTGGAGGGTTAGAAAAAAAACAAACTGGCAGGCTCCCCCTTTGTCTGCAGGCGATCAGTTACAGTCTTGGTTGCCGATGAAATTTAATCCTCACCGCATTTACATGCCAAGTTTGACTTCTGGCAAGCCCTATTAAAGAGATTTGTAAATCATTTCATCTTGATTAGAATCTGTTCTCAAGGGATCGTCATTTTTTTTTTTGCGTTGCTTGTCTTTTTGTTATGTGTACAGTCTATGCCTACTGGTGTTGAGATTAGGTTTTTTTTAGTGCGGGTGTGTATAAGCAGTAGATTTTTGGGGACAAAGAGCAATGGGCGCCAAATCCCGTCTGTCACCAGCCAAGCCACTGTGTCAGCGTGTCTCTCATCTCTAGAGGTCGTGTTGGCGGCCGGGCAGCCGCTCTGATTTGCCTTCTCCTTATTAGGCTGACACCACAGACTCTTTAGCATGGAACAATGTCATTTCAAATTGCGCCTAATCAGATGGGATTTTGTAATTGCCAGCAAACATCTTATGAATATGAATTCATTATTGTTCAATTACAAGTCGACTGGATCACATTCGTTGGCTTATTATTACTTTTTTTTCCTCCTGATAGCCCGGGCCAATTATAGGATTCCAATCTTGAGGCAATCAAGTGATGAGGGCGAGGTGTTTAGTGTTTGCTGTCACTATATAATTCTCTCCAATGTTAAACATGCATCTGGGAGTGCTGTATTTGTCAGAAGGCTGTGCTTGCTGGTGCACCTGCCTAATTGAGTGGTAATGAGCTGTCACGAGTGCGGGGCTCGGTGATTGGCTCATGGCGGGGCGTCCTGTGTCAGTGGGACGTATAGGCTGGAGGATCAGCCAGCCGCACGGCCCTGAAGGCCTGAGTGGGCGGAGCGGGGTAAATTAGGGTGGAGAGGCCAGTGGCGCTGGCCGTGGAGACCTCCTGTGTCTGTCACTCAGCTGTGGATGTTATTTAGGTTGTTTACAGTTATCCTGCTTCATTTCAGAGTTGGAGGATAAGTTCATGAAGTTTGCTTTAAGTAACTAGATGACACTACAGAGTACTCTATAGAAACATGTGTTCTGTTCTATATTTATATTTGTAGAAAGAAATACTCTTTTGTACAAATAAATTATTTTCTTTTATTTCCTCTAATGACCCATTTGATTAGGACAAAGCCCACATTTGCAATCAAGGTAATCAGCATAATTACCAAAGGTTTTTTTTCTCCTTCTCCTTTTTAGGGCTTTCTACACCAACACATTAAAACTAGGGATGTTTGATATTATCGGTCTACCATTAACATTGGCCGATATCGGCATTAACATTTAATATAGAAAAATATTGGTATTGGTTTTCAGTCTTTTAAAGACCCAACCTTTACATGCATACACATATAATACATCAAACTCTTCAACTACTTCTCCTCTCTCAAAATGTCAAAGTACAACAAAGTATATAAGGGACACAGCATATATTAGTGTCAGTTTTTATTGGTATCGGAAATTAAGACTCAGACAATATCGGTATATCAGTAAAAAAGCCAATATGGAACATCTCTAAACAAATACATCCAACACTGCACATGATCTTCATAGAGGCTAACAAGGATGAACATGCCTTTCTAAAAGAAGTGCACAAAAATCCATACAAAATAAAAGTGTTTCAGATAAATGTTGAACAAAGTATTTATCTGAAAAAGTTAAGGGGACATTTTACACCAAAGGACATGACTTAACCGTTAAATTGATATTTGAGAGCCTTTGAATAGAGTTTCTGTGAAAAAGTTTGGATTAATTAATATTGTCCTTTTGTAGATAGCTCTTTGATCAGCCTCAGTTTAGAGAAACAAAGATAAGTTCTGTTTGGACTGACGAGCTAACAGCTAGTAACAGCAAGGCCTGTTCTGAATCAGATTTCTGGGATCATAAAACAGCTGTAATTCACATCCACATTACATGATTATTTACATAGAATTGTGCTGTTGTGTGATTACAAAAGGCAGCAGCAGCTGGGTATAGCACGTAAAATGCTGCACACAGCGCTTCCTCCAGGAGTTTTCTGCCAGAATGACCACTTAATGCAAAACAACTATGGTGTAAAGACAGGAAAATATTGTACGTGTTATGTCAGAGTTGTTCTCAGAGAGCAGAAATGATCTTGACCCCAGTGTGATTAGCCTTTAGCTCATTAGCTTGGTCACAACTAAACTGTTTCTCCATCTGAGGCTGTTCAAAGTAGGGGTAGGCCAAATAGATTCAACATTTCTCCAGTATGTCAAAGAAATTGATGAAAACATTTAAAACAATTTTTAAATAAGAAACCATTTTATTAGATTTTTTTAAAGCAGCATTTATTAGTGCAAATGAGCATTTATCATCCTTTTTTTCCTCTGAAATTTTGTGCAAGATGACAAAGTCTGCTGATAAGACCCTCTGCACAACACATTCTTACCTGATAAACTAGTATGCCTACTGGTGAATGTAAATGAATTGACTTTATATCATTTACATCACAATATGACCCTTTTTATTTAATGATTATGGCACAACACTAGTTGAAAGATAATTCTGCTCTGGTTAGGTATTAATTAGTCATGACCATTCTGTAGAGACCTGTTCTAACAGTCTGGTTAGGAGCGATTATAATGTGGTGAGTCAGGGGCCAGAAAACTTAAAGTGCAGAGCAACAATAATTTTCCAGTTAACACCATCAGGCATCAGGTTTACATAATAAATTAGGTTTTGAGAAAAAAAAAATCTAATTAGACAGTCATCTGGAAAGTATAACCAAAGGGATGAACCTCTGGTTAACAAAGGACAGTGTGGCCCAGATAGAATCTGTCTAATTCAGAATATGTTGAGAGACTAGAGAGAAAATTAGGAAACAAAACAAAATGAAAATTGTTGCATAAAAAATTGGTCTAAAAGTTTTAGATGCTATGTAACTGTAACTTCTGTGATGGCAAGGTAGTCATTAATAAATTAAGAAATTATTATTTCACACCTCCAAAAATATTGTGATTAAAATTAATGGCACACTTGGCAGTTTCGGCTTGCTTTTAGCACCCCCTAGTGTCCATTATTAATTATCTGTGGTCAAAGCAAAAGTGAAACTTATCTCCTTGCTGCGCGTTTGTCTTTTTAACACCTTAATCTAACAGCTGAAACGTCTCCTCAGCCTTCATTAGTGTCTACAGGAGCGGTTCATCACTGAATCAAACACATCAGCTGTGTTCATGATCTAAAACATGCAGGAAACATGCTGGAAGCAGACTGCAGCACCAAAGTCAAACAGAGACTGGACTGCCACTCTGAAGTTGCAAGTGCGGTATTCTGGCCACAGAGGGCGGCGGGGGTCTGAGTGACATTTCATTAACCCTGTAAAGGGTCATTTTAGAACATACTGGCTCAAGAACATGATTTAACAATGTGAAAAAGTTGCATAGTATGGCTTTAAGCGTCCATCCAGCCTCAGCCCACTGTCTTTATCTGCTTTCAAGATGGGGGCAGGTTGCTAGTTAGAGTCAGTGCCATGTAGGGTTTAAATACTGGACCAGGATCCCAATCATGGTCTTTTTCTGATATATTAGTATTGGGGTCTGTGCTGTCTGCTGTTTTACACCAACAATGATGTAGTTAGAGGAGCCAACAGGAGCTGCTCACTGTATTTGTTTATTTTGCGTCTCATCTGCATTGGGAAGATAGAAGTCAGCAAAAATACAAACAAATAGGAGGACACTCAAGACAACAACAGCTCAGACTTCATGGAGTTGAAGCAGTTTGACTGATTATTCTCTGGATGTTCAGACCAGACCACACTGGGGTTTTTGGCACTTGGTTTTCTCAACAAAGAACATTTATTGTGCAGGAAGTGCGTAACCACCAGTCAGTGATTCACAGTACAATGGGTGTGTCTCACCGGCCCAACATGAGTGTTTTCTTGGTAGAGAAAAGATTGTGCCAATGTAAATACCTCTCTGAGGGCAAAGTGAATCCACTTATTGTGAAGAAGTGAATGAATTATTTTGGGTTCTTTCCTAGTCTAAACTGGCACTGGTGAAGCTGTTTTCTTCCTAGTCAGGAAATTACAGTCAGAGATGTCTAAATCTTAGAAATAACAGCATAAACATAAAAGTCTTCGATTCATTGACTGATCCTTTTTATGCTTTTCAGGGCAGCAAAACAGCTGATTACTCAATGTATTTGTTCAACTTGAAAGTATTTGCAAAGAAAGAAATGTCTGGAATTGTTTTCATAAAGAAAGTTTACATGATGTCAAAGTTCATGTTATTCCGTTAGGAGGAAAAGTTCCCATCACATCAGATAGTCTCTATTTCTGTGCAGATTTGTGTCTTTGTTTGTCTTCCGTCTTTGTCAGAGTTCTGTGCTGAAATACAAAGTTGGCAGAGCCGAGCTGGGTTTTTATTTCGGGAGGCTTTATTTACAATTAATAATTGGAACATTTTCTGGACTCTGGTAGGTTTCCAGACCCGTATTGCTTTACCAGCATGCTGCGACTTCTCCCTCTACACCCACATTACCTTGTAAAAACAGTTTTTCTCCTGCAGCAGGGAAAACACCATGTCCTTTCACCCCCAGATTACCGCGTGCATCTGCTCCACCAGCAGCAACCCTTGCTTTCTGCTGGATGAAATAGTTCAGACTTAATGATATTTCTGCTCGCCGTCACCTTGTCCCCTCGCTCCCTCTGCTTCAAAGCCTCCGGCATATGTGTGCCCCTCTTTATTCATGAAGTTGTAAAACACCGAATAATGATTCAGTGGGAGTTTGTGGCCGTTTGTGTGAGTTCCACGGCTTAATTGAATAGCCTGAGTAATTATTTGTCAAGTAATGCTGAGCAGAAAATAAATAGCCACTTTGCGGCTGTGAATTGTGCCTGATAGCCATGTGTTGATACTCTCACCAGGGAGAGTAACAACCTGCTCTACTGGCTAAGTATCTGATTAAGATTCACATGATGGAACCGCAGACGTTTTAGGATAGCGTGTCTCCTGGGCAAAGATGGTGAGTAGAGTTAAGTGTCAGACGGTGTTACATTATCACACAGGAGTACAGAGCCTCGGCTTAATAAATATTTCTGGAATATTCTCTGCACAAGTGATCAGTACCACTCAAGTCAGCGTAGCAGGTTTATGAATCAGCCTACAAGACGGCATTTACAGACATGAGGTTCATATGCTGGGAATCCTTAAAAGTAGAGATTGACCGATATGGGCTTTTCTATTACCTGATGCCGATACCAATGTGTAGAGGTCATGGTAAGCCCATGATCGATATGTGCTGCAAATCTTTTAGCCCATTTTCATGGCTGATATTTAGATGTTTTCCACCTCAAAACCCTCAGTGAGTCACAACAGACAGCTGCTCATACTGTTTCTTCCTGTTAAAGGGGAGTTTTCCTCTCCACTGTCGCTACATGCTTACTTAGTATGAGGATTGCTGTAAAGACTCTGACACAACAAGTCAGTGACTTGATGCAATCTGCTGGGTTTCCTTACATAGGAAACTTTTAAATACTTGGAATAATGAACTGAACTCAGTGCACTGATAAATAGGTTCAATTGAAATGTTTACTTTGTGAAGTGCCTTGAGACCACTCTGGTTGTAATTTGGCTCTATATAAATAAACTGAACTCAATTGAAACTGAAACTCATTTGCATGCTAAACTGTGACACTAATAACAACAGCTGATGCACAATGTTTCTGAACCTGACTGGTTTTTAAACACCGACCTAACCAACTCTTAAATCTTAATGCTAGTGCATTCCCTAGTGGTATGAGTGTTTGCCCTGAGACTGGGAGGTTGTGGGTTAAAATCCGCGGTCAGGTCATACCAAAAACTTTAAAATGGGACCCAATGCCTTCTTGCTTGACACTCAGCATTAAGGGGTGGGATTGGGGGGTTAAACCACCAAGTAGTTTCCGAGTGCAGCCACATCAAGTTCAGCATGCTCAAATTAACACTGTCAGAGTTGATTTCAACACTTTTAAAGTGTCTGTATGGGTCCACACCAGTAAGAGTTCATTTAACTCTTTGGAGAGTTGGTGCTTTAACTCTGATTTAGTGTCAAAAACCAACTCTTCTGGAGTTGACAATCTAACACTAGTGTTAGAGTTAATATAGTAACTCAACACTAGTGTCTCATGTCAGTGGTACATATAAACTATATAACTCTTTTTAGTGTTAAATGAACTATTCTTAGTGTTAAATTGGACCAAAACACCAAAATTAACACTTTTAAATTTGCTGTGCACTGCTGCAGCTCACCGCTGCTCCCCACTGGGATGGGTCAAATGCAGAGGCGTAATTTCAGCAGTGTGTGGCGATGACTAAAGGGACTTTAACTTTAACTTTCACAGTAATAAAATCAACCATTTAACCAAAATTAATCAAACATCAATAAACTTAAGTATTAAATATAAAACGAGTAAAAAGAAATGTCAGCTGACAATAATGTTTTAGAGCATTCATAAGCATGTGTTATTCAGGAACGTAAATATAAATTTATACATAATTCAGCTGCAGCACCGAGCTGCCCGCAGATGTGCCTGACTGTAAATGGGCTCTACTAAAGCGGTGTATTAACCGATGCAGATATATTAAAAATTTGTAAATACCGGACGATCGATGCATCTGGCTATCCCTACTTGAACGTACTTAAATCTGAATGTTCCTGAGGTTTAAAAAGTGTTTAAAACAGCTTGAAACTGTCATTTCTTTGACTTTGCATAAACTGGGATGTTTAGATAAAAAGACGGGATCATTTTGACTTTCATGGAGATGACTCAGTGAGCTTGTAAGCTTCATTAAAAGACTAAAAGAGCTGATTACCTTTTAAAAATGCTCAGATAATGCTGACTTCAAACGGATTAATTGAATTTGAAGTCATTAATCTAACTTATAAATGTGTTTTATGTTAGTAGAAACACTTTGTGTTTGTATTTCTCACATTTTTGCAAAACACAATTTAGCTTCTTTTTATTTAAATAATCTAAATTACCATCTGAAGTAAAATAGTCTCTTTTAGTAAGCACACACTGTTTAAAACATGTTACCTATCACCTCATTAAGGTGCTGGAATACCTTAAAAAGTGGTTGAATTTGACTCTGGAGGAGGTGTAAGTGCCCTGTTGATGCTTTTCTCAGAATTGTATCTTTTTCCAAGGTTTTTCTTCTTCTGCTTACTGTGATGTAATTTGTTTATGGTTTGTTATAAGCCAGCGCACAGCTTCCCTCTGCCAGCTTGGCCTTGATCCACTGTAAACTGACAGTCAATTTTCCCTCTTGCTTTTTTGAAGAAGGATAATGACTTTTGAGGATTGTTTTTGAGCTATAATCTGTCAGAGACGTTACGTTCTGTAATCAGTTTTATTGACTGCTTTTTATAACTGCAGCTAATATGCTTCCAAACAAAATGCTGTTGCATTGTGTAGTTATTTATTTTTATTGTTTTGATTGTTTGTCATTGGACTGGCCAACGGTTTGGGGGTCTTCTTTTGTTAATTAGAGCAACTTGATTTCATCGGGTGACATGTTTAGACTGCTGGGAGGCTAATTTAACCTTCATATCCTACAGAGACGTGCTGCTAATAGAATCGTTGCCTCTGTGATTTCTATTTGCGTCCAAACCAGAGTCCCGTACCATCGCTGTATAATTATACAGAGCACTGGTGTAAATACAGATTTTAGCATGAAAAACATTTTTACACAAACAGTCATATTCACACGTGATCGTCTCTAATGCAAACATGCGTATCCTGTTAATTACAGCAAACCGTCATCGTGATGTCATCTATTAGACCTTGGAAGTGATTCCTTAGAATAATAATGTAAACAACCTTTGATTCAGACACAGCTCAGATGTAATTTGCATTTTGAAAAGGGGTGAATGAGTAATTTTCCCTCCCATTTTCAGTGTTCCCGTTACGCTAAACTTACCGAACCGTCATCTGATTCCTGAGATCAACGCTTAAAAACGTCCAACTTCTAATGTGTCATGGTCATTTTAACTACGTTTTTGAAACGTATCTATTTGTTATTTGTGTTAGATTTGATTGTCTTGCAGCTTTTTTCTAATACCAGTGATCAAAAGCTGCTCAGAAATCCCGTTTTCTTTATTCTAACATGGTAAAAGCACCAGAGATTACTAATATTAGCACTAATAGTTCCACTTTGGTATTAGTTTTGGTCATCTGTGGAGAGCACATGCTGTGGGGAAGTCTGTGTTTTTCATACATGGTTCCACTCAGACACGGGCTACTATGTGACCTTATCTATTGTTTCTCAAGTGTATATTGTAAGCAGCTTTGGAGGCTTTATAAAGACTTAGCCAACAGGGCTGCTGTTGCTCTAGTGGAACATTTGGACCTCTGGCAAGTGTCAGATTTTCAGCTGCACATTAAATCTCTTAACCCAGTTCCCCCTCTCCCCCTCTGTCCCTCTTTCTTCTCTTCTACCCCTCTCTCTCCCTCTGCTATGCTAACAAGCTGGCTGTGATTTATTTTTCATGTGTGGCATTGGTTGTCACTATTTTTTTCCCTTCTTTATTCCTTGAGCCTCTAAACTCTTGTGCCAGCGGTTAGCCCGGTGCCCGCAGCCCCCCCGAGGGGGCAGAGCGGAGAAGCAGCCAGAGCAGCTGCACATCACCCCGACTGGGCAAAGTCCTCCAGATGCACTGTCATGGGGAGGCCGGAGACGCTTTGATTAGCATGTTTGTCGTTACTGGCCGGCTTGAATGTCACGCACCACGAGCCCGGTTGTCTAATGCTTTGGCCGGCCAATGGGGCCACTCCCTGCAATCACCGATATGCCTGCTTGCTCCAGTTTGGAGGAGAGGAGGCCAGAGAGAGAGCGCCAAAGTGCCAAACGATCGTCCTCGGTAAATAAAAAGCAGACATCTTCCTTTTTTGATGTTCTCGATGTGCGTGCTTCACTTTCAGATGCTGTGGCGCAATCACATTTGAAAGCATTTTGCACTCCAAACACAACAAGGGGGTGGGGGGGTGAGAAGACCAATCAGAACAATAACTGTGGTTCCTTTTGACAAAGCCCTTGGCTCGCAGTTGTCAGAAGATGTAAGCTGACTCATCCACACAAGAAGGGCATGTATCCCTGGGAGCGAGGGGCAAAGAGCTATGATGAATCCTCCCCTCTGTGCTCGCCGCTCTCCACTGAGCCTGCATGGATTAATTACATGACTAGTAGCTAGTTTAGTCCCATTATTATTTTTTTTCTGCTTATGAATAATTTCACTCTCCTCCTCTGCTTAGATTTTATTCTGCTCAGGACTTTTCAGCTTCACACTGTGGAAATAAGAATGCATTGATTATTTTCCATCTAGCAAATATCCCACCAGCTGAGGAATAACATGCCTTCCCCCTAATTGGTTTGTTTATCTTGAGCAACAGACTCCGGGTTTGTTTGGACTCTGGCTGGCATCCACACACACCGCACCGCTCCTCGGCATGATTACTCACCTTGGGAGGAGGCTGCCGTGGCAAGGTGGATGTTCCCCACATAGACATCAGGCTGTCATTCTCGCCGCTTATGTGACATCATTTGCCAAGACAGATTTGTTACAGGAGGAATAAATTCAGGCCTAAAAAAGGGATTGATTTAAGGACAGGCTGCGAGTGGAAAAAAAAAAAGGCGACAGGAGGGATGGGGGCTCGGAGACACATTTCACCACTCAGAGGGCTCGGGCCAGATCCAAATAAGCTGCCAACAGAAAGACAGATTCTGGCTTCATGTATAATTGATAAACTGTATGTTCTAGGTGTCAGCTTTAAAAGAGGGAGCTAGGACTATATCAGGAAGCTATTTTTCCTCTCCGAGGCGAGCATCGTTTTTATTTTGTCCTCCCCCGTTCTCTGGCTTATCTGCTCAGTTCAGAAAGCCCCGTTGAAAATGATCATTTGCTTTGAAGACGACGTTTAGGAAGTGCAGCATTAAAAGCACATCCTGTTCCCGTGCCTATTAGGGGAGCTGGTGTAGGGCAGATAGCCATCTGCAAAGTTGACTGAACATCCCGCGTTATCAGGATTAGCCATCTCACTCTTGACACCTAGCACATTAATATTAGCTATGGGAGAGTCTATCCTGCTGAAAGCAGCATAAAAGGATTAATGCAGCTCTTATCCTTTTGGAAATAATGCCCTTTATTGAGCGGATCTGCCACTGTAGAGGCTAATGATGACATTGAATGGAGCCAGAATAAGTAATGGTGTATCATCCCATGTCATGCAGCCAGAACAGTCGCTATTTGCATTCCAGCAGCTCAAACCGTATTGATCGCACTGAAGGCTTTCGGTTGTTTTTCCTCCGCAGCTGAGTGAGGGTGTTACTCAATCATCGGCATCCTGTAGATAATGACAGTCCCTCTCCCGGTGGGTCCAATGACATGCTTGGTTCATCGCCGCGCTGTACGCTGAGATTTCACCTCTGAGCACTTTGAGCTGCAGTGATTACTGTACGCAGAACACAATATGTCAGCGTGTCACTTTCTTGTCTTTTCACGCAGAGACTGTGGGGTTAATGCGGCAGTGCCCACTCACTTTAACACAAATCAGTTCATATCCTGCCATTCAGCTGTTGGGAGTTTCAGAAGTACAGTTTGGGCTCTAGGAGGGAGAAACTTTGCACCCTGTCATTTTCTCTACACACAATGTAACAACTCTGAAAAGTAGGCTTGTATCTCTTTACTAGTGCAAAAAAAAAAAAACATGGCTCGTGAAATTTTTGTTTTTTGAAAGATGAAGTTTACTTGTTTTTTCATCTCATTTGGTGTGGTCTCTAGTATAAAAAATGCCTTGAGTCGATCTCTGAGGGGAAAAAGCTCTGGCGCTCCTGTTTCAGGAACTAGAAGTTAGAGGAAAAGGGAGCAAGAAACGACAGGATTTGGAGTCGTGTTTCCTGATACTCGGATATCTCTCCTCTGATTGGCTAACAGCAACACGACTCTACCACTGACTCCATTTTCTTTGCAACGTTGATGTTTTAGCTCCACAAATAAGACAACCCAGAAGGGGTTCTGCTGTGCTAGCTTCTACTAGCCGAGAGGTTCTCTGCTGTTTACTGGACGTTAAACCAACAACAGCCTTCCTCGTGGTGAGTCAAAATGGGTGAGTCCATGAATGTTAATTATTAGTGTGACGTAGATCTGTCAGGCTTTTCTAATCCGAGTGTTTTTCCATTTATTTTCTCTCAGGAAGTAGGTGTAGAAGACTATTTTCACATTCGTTCTGCATGTGACAATCATATTAAAAAAATAAGTAAAAAACGGTTTCTCAGTGAACTTGGCCTAAAACCTGCTGAGCACTTGATTCTAAATGATGCAGGACGGAAACAGGAAGTGTTTCCTGCATGGCGAAACAGCATCACACCACATGGTGAGAGTTTAAAATGATTCTGAGAGTCTCCTTGAACCCCCTTAAATGATTTGATTATGAAGAGGTTAAACAGCCGTAATAATAAATCTGTCAAATTTTTAATACAATGTGCCATTTTGTTTGGGCGGTATTACGCTGAGAGGCAGACGAGTGTCCATCAGGGCCACCTGAGAACGTTCACTCTGCTCAATCTGTCAAATTGCCTCTTCATCTTATATAAATATATTCTTTAGCTGACAAGATACTAACCTTATCACTCAAAGCTGATTTTATCTCCCCTCCCAAAGACTTGAATGTGCTCTCCTTTAGAGGATTTAATGGGAATATTGCACGCTCGTTTCAGCGATGCCTCCCTGTTTTCCTTAATGAGCTGATAAAGCCCCAATTATCGAGGCAAATCCCGGTTTCTGATTTGCATTACCGACTCTTGTCTCATCACACACAGCGGAAATGTACATGATTGAGGTGCCGAGGAGCTGTGCTGCCGTGTGTGTTGATGTGCATGTGTAGAGACACAGGAGATGGACAGATTGGATTAGATACAGCACAGGCTGCACAGCCCGGTCCGTTTGTGCGTGGAATGTGATTTACTGGTGAGGCTCGAGCCCACTCTGGGCTCCTGTGATGGGTGAGGGGACAGACTGGCAGTGACAGTGGGGTGGTAATGCCTCTGAATGAGGAGGAATGGCCCCCTGTTCGCTCTCTGAGCACATAGGCCCTGTCCTACGCTGCAAAATGAATTCCTCTCCTCATCTGTGTTGTTTTATTTTTACCCCCACAGAAACTACAGCTATTTATAGCTTCACCAATATAAGAAGAAATGATTTAAAATAAGACTACCCTTAAAGAAATTTGGTGTAAGCAGCAGCTATAGCTCTGCCTCTGTCCATCAGATGTTCAGGGTTCATCTTTTGACTCTGCAAGTCCCCCTCTGGACGTTTGATCAAAGACGTGGCCACATCAGCACCTCTGGATTACATATTTGTTTTCACGCAGGCACATATCTGGCCCCCTCGGCCTCCTTTCTTCGCCTGAGAAACTGAAACATCATGTCTAGAACTTTGGCATGAGGAGCTCTGCAGCTCATGAAAAATGCATGGGCTTCAGCTCTTTTTCTAACTCTTCGCCTCTGATACTCTTGTCATATCATATCCATGTCATGTCAGTGTGTATTAATTATGTAGCAGGCACACTCCAACAGACAATATTGATGCATCTGAACTAGACGTCTTATGTATATATCACTAGATATACATTGACGACTCAATCGAGTTGTTTTGCACGGCCTTGTGGGTAAATAACTCTTCAACCACATCCACAGGAAGTTAATTTGTTTCCTCGTCTGCCTCTCCCTTGGGCTCTGTTTTACTTTTTACATTTTTTTAACCGTCTGTGGTCAACCGAGGTGTCCGACCTGGTCATCCCGCATGGGTTTGAATGTTTTCTTCCACTTTGCCAGCTCACAATCGCTCAACATATTGCAGACAAACGGCACCCAGCAGCACCTTTGGAAGTCGTCCCAAATTGCAAAGGTAATTTATTTCTTTGTGAGCAGAATTATACATGAGTAAGAGAGGTTATATTGTAATATGAAATTGCTCAGCAGTTGCACACATGCCAGACCCTGCTGGGGTTTTGTGTTTTGTTCTTTTTTACGAGCCCTCCCCGTGCCGTAATCTTACGGAACTGCCATAGCGCTGGCTCAAATGGATTCCCTCGCCAAAGTGAATATCAGGAGGGATCACAGCTCTGGATGGTTCCTCTTGAAATATGGCCATTTCCCTCCGGTCCTCTCAGGATTAAAACCACAACAAACACTTCAGAGATATTAATCTTCTTCCAGCAGCTCAATTGAAAGTACCTTTTTAAAAGTTGTCACAGCGAAGGTGTTCCTTGTGTTTAGCATGTAATGGGGGCGTCGTTTAAGTTGGTAACCCTGCTGTTGCCAAGAACGTAGTCAGGGTTGTGTCACGTTAGCGGTGACTGGTGCAGTTTGGCAGGAATAATTGGGAAGTTCAAAGCTTCGATCTGTGAGTGTGGCCTGGGGATAGGTTTCTGGAGAAGCTGACACTTCAGACGTATTATGAAGCCATCATGTCTAATTTGCACAGGCCTCTTTTGTAATTTACCCCCAATTCAGAGGATCAGTCTCCTGCTCCGCAGCACAATGCACGCTCGCCTTGCATTGTTCATTGGAAGAGACACTGAGTGAATGATTCCTGGAGCTCGAATGATGTGCAGCACTGTTCCTGTCATATTTGTTGCTGTGTAATACTTCCTGATTCGCAGTTTCCTGCAGCACTCGTTTTGAGGGGGGGGGGGTTTGGCGCAGACCAGACAGAGCTGCACTGGATAAAACAATTTTATTTTGTGCATCCAGTCCAAGCAACTTGTTTACAACTCAGCTGCTGAAGCAACCGCTTGACAGATAAAGGGCCTCGAAACGTCACGTATAGTCTTCAAGAAACCTCTTCAGAGGAAGGACGGGGGTTTTCCACATGCCGCCCAGACTTTCTCACACACATTGAGTTTGTCTGTGTGCATCTTTGAAGATGCAAATGTGTCAGCCACATGTAACAAACCACCCAGCGAGGAGCCGAGATGCTCAACTGCCTTTCTCACGGCTCCTTAAATGGCTGCCAGTGATCTTCAGCAGCTCCGCATGTCTGCGAAGCCTGCAGCCTCCTCTTTAATGGACTGATTAGTTTTGGGGGGATATTGAATAATTTTTGCACAGTTGTCACTCTGTAGAAGAAAAGAAAATGTCTTGTTTAATTACATGAGGAGAGACGAGCTGTTAAAGATTTTTTTTACTTTATTTTTATACAGAAAACAGTAGTGATGATTTACTAATAAAATAACATTTATACTTCACGCTTGCTGGCTACCTCTCAGCTGGGGTGTAAGAACTTTTTAAAAAGCTCACCACAGTGTCCCATATCCTGACAGAGAAGCTGTTTGTGAATTATTAATGTTTTCCCTCGCTCTGCCACCTATCAAGGTGCTATCCTGCTACCTGCCAGCGGTCCTGCAGCCTTCAGCATCAGACGTGAAAGGTTGAGGTGATAGATCCTGTTCTGTCCCGGTGCCCCCACTAGTGCAAGGTTTTACAAGGGCCACCCAGCTCGTCAAGCAAACTGATAATGAATCAATCTCTATGAAACATTTATGATGCCCCCCCCCACCCATAATCCTTTCCCTTCCCTTACATGAGCCTAATTAGAGCCCCGGCCACTGTTGTGTGAGTCAGGGAAGCCCCCGTTTGCTTTGTCGTATCAATATTCCTCCATTGATCTCCAGCTGAGGCGAGTCCGGATGCTCTTTCCACACATGCTCATTTGCATTCGCCGCCATGTGTGGGAGATGACATGCTGGCTGCCTCTCCTTCTTGTTTCCAAACCTACTGTCTTTCTTTTTTTTTAAGTTTTCTTTTTGCCTGAGACGGAAAGGTTTCTTGATTCCTAGCATGCCAGAGAAGGGTCCCTCTGAGGATTACATTGGCTAAGCC
Organism: Aphyosemion australe; assembly: GCA_006937985.1. Classification (NCBI taxonomy): domain Eukaryota; kingdom Metazoa; phylum Chordata; class Actinopteri; order Cyprinodontiformes; family Nothobranchiidae; genus Aphyosemion; species Aphyosemion australe. Next base: position 804,980 of record SSNS01000143.1, read on the forward strand.
CTTATCACTCCAGGAAATTCAGTGCCTGCTTTAAAAAAAAAAAGGAAAAAAAAGTGGTAGGAGTAGAAAATCAAGGGGAAGTGTTATTCTTTTTAAGTTTCTCCCTATTCCCATGGAAAGTTATTACGGGTTTGAAGAAAAGTCCTTTTTTTGGCACTCAAGTTTTCTCGTAACTGCATTTCATATTTCATCCTTCCTCTTCCATTTCTTCTTCTTGAATTTTTTTTTCAAGCGGCTGGTGGAATTTTAGAAGTGGAAAATGTGAAGGCAGGTGCTAGAGAGAAGGAGAGGGAGAAGGGGGGGGGGGGGGGGGGGGGGGGGGTGCTCACTGGGAAGCGATGTTAAACATCCAGGGGAAATGTTTGTTATTCTAATGGGATACCACCATGGTAACAGCTTTTAGAGACTCCCAAGGCTTTGTGAGGAGTGTATGCGCGCATTCATCAATCTCGCCTAATTTCTTTGGGGATTAGCAAATATAATCAGCCCCTTTCTCCAAGTCCTCACCTGTTTATCGACAAGAATATTGTGGTGAAATTTAGCCGAGCACAGCTCTGTTGGATGCGGGGAAGGCAATACACGGGCCATTAATATAAATCACAAACTGAAGTGCACTGCTGAATGGATTCAAAAGTCATTAGCCTCCTTTCACACTGAATGACATCTCAGACAGAATAGCTTACATTTTGCACATACCTACTTGCTTTTTTAAAGAAGGATCCTTGGAACCAAGACCAAAGTACCTTTCCTCACATTACATCTTCAATTTAAACATGTTCCAGAGGTAATGAATTATGTTATTTTGAGCCGTAATGCCTTTATAAGGATTTAAAAGGAGCCGAGTGAACTCATTTACACCAAGAAGAAGAAGAAGCCCCTGACTGATGATGAGCTTTCATGTTTAAATGGCTCCTTTAACTTGTAAGCCCCTCTCACTTCTTTACCTTTTTTCTCCCTCTCTCCTTCCAGCAGATTTCCCAAAGTGGCTTATGTGAATTGCAGTTGCCACATTGAAGCAGGGAGGATGCAGAATACATCTCTGCCCTAGTCGTGACCGGCTAACGGTGCGTTGAACTCGTAGCGTAGTGATGGAGAGGTTTCATGCACGCAGCATTTGCAGCTCTGTGGGAGTGTAGCCTAACCTAAAGCTAAGCCTCCAGCTGGAACAGCCTTCCATCACAACACTGCTCTCTTATCTACTGGCATTTCTGTCTGATACAAATAACCAAGACATGATATAGTTGGCTACATGTCATCTCTGGCATGGTACTACATTTTCTCTGCCCCTACCCCCACCTTAGTGAAATATAATGCTTTTAACTCACCAGATATATATATATTTTTTTCTTCTTGGCTATTTTTTTCCATCTGTAGCAGAGACAGAGACCGCTATGTTTGCTCATCTTGGCCACAGGCCAAAGGCTCTTTCTGATATAATCCCCACCATCGATCAGACTTTGTTTACTCTAACATCGTTTCTCTCCCCTCCAGCAATTAGAAGCCAACCTTCCACCTCCTGCTCCTCAGACTAGCTTTATACGTTTATTTTTCCCTTAAGTGGTAATTTTTCATGTTGCAGCTAAGCTCTAAGAAGTGTGGGTGTATATTGGGTAATTGATATTCTTCAACCAGCCTGGCATGTGAAAATACCAAATTTCTCTTTCTTTGTCTTTGAAAAGGAGAATTCTCCAGTCGACCAGAAAAAAAAATACTGTACCAAAGGTACATTATTGAGAGATGATTTGTGCATTTTCTATACAGCACTCCACACCCTGTCCCTTTCATTTTGGCTGCACCACTTAGAAATGTCAAGTACTTTGAAATTTTAGAAATTGGTAGTGGTGGAAGCTGAGGCTGACTCTCTTCTCCTCCTGAAGGGCTCTTGTCATGATAAATCAAACAGTAGAGAGGCTGGTATTTCATGTATCTTGGCCAAAGAGGTTCATATTTGAGGATATTTGGTAATGTTATGATCATAAACATCCATTTTTCTGGTCCACTGCCCAGCACCTGTGTCAAATGATGAAGTAAATCAGATTGCACAACACAAAACACACTAAATTTATGGTGTAATCCCTCGTGAAGTGGTTTTCCTGGTATAAACGTTGTGCAATGCACCTTAAACTTGAACTCAGTGAAAAATAAAACAAAAGCCTGTATATAAACGTGTTTCTTATGTTTTGCAGAACTTAAAGGTTTTTGCACAAGTGCATGAAGTTTCCCTCTGCAGAGTAAACAACTGGTTTGGGTTTGTTCACGTTTTGAGTAACTTACTATGAAACCAGCATTGTTAAAAATAGCAAAAAAAAAATCCATTTCCTCTTTGCTGAAGTGGAAACTAATAAAAGCAGAACGAGAGAGTGCAACAGAAACAGACTCCAGGAATAAATCATAACATACATGAAGACTTAAACATCCACTGAACTTCCGCTCCACTGGAGAGATGATAAATGGTGGCAGGAGAAAACATCAGACCTGTAGTCAAGTTTCCATCCAAAAGCAGCTCGAATCAATGAAAGAAAACTGATCTGCTTCTCCGCTCAACGCTGCTCTTTTAAATGAGAGAAAAACGTCACATATTGCAGCCTGATTTTCTTCAACTCTTATTTATTTGAGGGCAGATTGTTGCATCATCTCATGGTTTTTAAGCTGTTGTCTCATTTCTGGATAATAAGTGGTTGAATTTATCAGGTGACTTAGTGGATCCACCATCAGAGCTGGATTTTGTTCCTGAAATAGAACTGAAGTGAGCAACTGAAACAATATATTAACAAAGATATATAGCTACTATTGCAATATTCACCAATCTATGCTAGCTTTGAGCCCAATTAAGTACACGTCTTACTACTCTGTCAATGATGATGCAACTCATTACAGGTAAATAGGTGGAAGAAATTGATGAGACACAATAGAATTTAGTCTTAATCACTCTATGATGTGAATCTATATGAGTGGGATTCAAATTATTAAGGTTCAGTGCAAATCAGTACAGTAATAATAAATGTTTGTGTCAGTTACCAAGAGAATTAGTTTTTTTAATACCTTATAGACCACAGCTAAATAGATGGTAAACACTTTCATAAAACCAGACTCACAATTAAATCATCCTCCTCCTCCTCCTCCTCATCATCATCATCATCCTCCTCCTCACCATCATCCTCCTCCTCCTCATCCTCCTCATCATCATCATCCTTATCCTCATCTTCTTCATTAATATTATCATCCTCATCATCATCCTCATCACCATCATAATCACCATCATCCTCATCATCATCCTCCTCCTCCTCCTCATCATGATCATCATCCTTATCCTCCTCCTTTTCATCATCATTATCATCATCATCATCCTCATCATCATCCTCCTCACCACCATCATCATCATCATCATCCTCACCATCATCCTCCTCCTCCTCATCACCATCCTCCTCCTCCTCCTCCTCATCATCATCATCATCCTTATCCTCCTCCTTTTCATCATCATTATCATCATCATCATCATCATCATCATCCTCCTCACCATCCTCCTCCTCCTCCTCCTCACCATCATCCTCCTCCTCCTCATCCTCCTCCTCATCATCATCCTTATCCTCATCTTCTTCATTATTATTATCATTCTCATCATCATCCTCCTCATCATCCTTATCCTCATCTTCTTCATTATTATTATCATCCTCATCATCATCCTCCTCCTCCTCATCCTCCTCCTCATCATCATCCTTATCCTCATCTTCTTCATTATTATTATCATCCTCATCATCATCCTCCTCATCATCATCCTCATCACCATCATAATCACCATCATCCTCATCATCATCCTCCTCATCACCATCATCCTCCTCATCACCATCCTCCTCCTCCTCCTCCTCCTCACCATCATCCTCCTCCTCCTCCTCTTCCTCCTCCTCCTCATCACCATCATCCTCCTCATCATCATCATCATCATCCTTATCATCATCATCATTATCATCATCATCCTCACCATCATCCTCCTCCTCCTCCTCCTCCTCATCATCATCCTCATCCTTATCCTCCTCTTCTTCATTATCATTATCATCCTCATCATCATCTTCCTCATCATCATCCTCATCACCATCATCCTCATCACCATCATCCTCATCATCATCATCCTCCTCCTCATCATCATCATTATCATCATCATCATCATCATCCTTATCCTTATCCTCATTCAACCTACCAGGCAGCAGACATGTGTTTTCACTCTCCCTGGATTGAACTGGAATTTGTATTTTTTTTAAATACCAAAACAAAAAGTTACTCTTTATTTTCCTCTTGAGTATTTGTTGACCCACCTGCTGAATTTAGGTGTTTTCTGTTTTTCACTGTCGGTGTTGCTAATGAGAAAACTATATCACCAAACAATATGAATGGCACAAGAAGAAGAGTTATACACTGGTGCTTTCTTCATACATAAAATAACATTTCTTCTTTTAATTTGTCATCTAACTTTTGGAGTAGATGCCTAAATTAACAAAGCTGCATTCAGACATTTTATCTAAAAGTTCAATAAATTAGATTTTACTGTTGCAAAAATCTAAATAATGTCTGCTGTTCCAGTTGGACTGAGCACATTTAGACGTTGACATGAACAGATAACTCTTGGCTACTTTAAAGCTTAAAAAGGCTCAAACGTGAAAGCTTTGAGCAGAGATGCATTGGGTTGCTAAATGATGGATTTATTCTGCATATTAAAAATAATAATAATAAAAACTGTGATCAAAGTTCTTCACCTAATTCAACAAGGAAATATGTGTAAAACATTTCAGCTAAAACATTCTTCATTATTGACACATCAGATAGAAAATTATGTAAATGTTTCTTTGTCTTAAAAAGAAACAATCATCCACTTGTTCTGGTTTTAAATGAAGGCTCACGTTACCAAATAGAAAAACAGTTTTTAGTAATAAAAATACTATTGATGCTGTGGTTGTAAAGCAGCTGTTTGAACAGAATTAATAGAAAAGTTCTGCACATTCCCAGACGTTGATCTGATTTTATTTAGTTTATCTAATTTAAACAAAAATTTAAACAGTTTAAAAGACAAAAGATATTCTTGTGTTTTGTAGTTTCATCAAATAACTCGTGGATGTGTATTCTGTCCTGCAGAGAGGTAATACTGAACCTGGTGCAGTCACAATTATCAAAGTCAAGCAGCGTGCCGGTGCCTCTGGAGCATTTTAATTTAACATCTAACACATTTCTTCACCCTGTTACTTTTGGCAGACGACACCAACGCCCACCAGCAGCTTCTCGGTTTGGGATCTGATTTTTGTTTCGGGCTCAAGGAAGACTTATTTTCCGGCTGCCTTTATATATACAGTTTACATTTCTGAAGCAAGGGAAAGAGTTATTACCTGACTGCTATTCTTTGTGGGAGAAAAATGTCTGCCAGCGACAGTGGAGAGCCGTAACTTTCCCTCTGACTCAGAGATAAGAACAGAAACCGGCCAACTTTTAATAGCATTGTTATGCAGTCATTTTGAAAAGTGGAAAAGCTTCTTCGGTGTTTTTGGAGTTTCTGCAGTTTCCTGCTTTGATCACTAAGATTTAAAAGTCCTGCTGCGGTTTTTCCATCAGCCGTGATTAGCTGTGCACCGGTAGCAAAGCACTCTTCACTCTGCAGTGAACTGTAAAGGCAGCTTAAGCCTTTAGCGATAGCTGACACCTTCTAATCAAAACATCCACAGAAGACGAGCCTTCAAAGCACTCATTCCTTCATTTACAGGACTAGTAAACTTTTTGCTCCGTGTTTGAGTTTCTGCCCTCGTCTGTGTTCGCTCGGTTATTTCTCCCTCGCGGGATGAATGAAAACCAAGATGATCAGAGTTGATTTGTAGCATCATCACAGCACCGGGAAGGTAGAGAAATGTGGCGTGAACAAAGCTCTGAACTTTCTTAGCCTTGGCTCCGTTTCTCGCTGGTTGTCATTTTATATAGCCGTTTTATTTTTTTTGCATAATTCCACGGTGCATTGGCTCAGCTAGATTTGATTTAGAACCTCAACTTTCAAGGAAATTGGACTTAGGGTATGAAAGTTCACAGTACTCGCCTAGAGGCAATTGATTTCTTCTGAGCTTGAGTTTAGTGTCATAGCGAAACCTGCAAGGAGCATCGGCACCGTGCTACATGTCACACACGTCTAATGATAAATTTAACGTCAGCGTAAGCTCAGTTTGAAGTTCAAACATGTTGGTTTGGGTGAAATTTGGTTTGTTTATGATAACCGAGCCAGAATCCTAAAGCCTTTTTAACAGTTTAATGACAAAATGCACTTTTTAGTTCTACACAACATCATTTGTTTCACAGGCAAATCAATTAGCAGCCAAATTAATATCAACATGGAGCATAAATTCAATTTTAGTGTGATCGTATTGTGCAAAATAGATCGACACTAAGAGGATTTAATTCAACATAAATTGTTTAAAGTGAAATAAATGAGTTTGGAATTAAAGATGTATTGTAGTAATTTTACTCATAAAACCTGTTAAGCGTTTTCTAACCTTCCCCAAGGCCCTGGAAAAGCTTTTCAGAGGCTGATAAAATTGGTGATAATTAAGGGTTGTTGTCTCAGATTGAGTCTGGGAACTACAAATTAACAAAGAGCCAGCATTACAAAGTGGATTCAGAAAGGCTGAAAGAGTTGGACGTTATTCAGACAAGTGGGTGGTAATTGTTAGAAAGAAAATTATAGAAATTGTAGGATCCATGGTTTCTGACTGAAAGCCTGCTTCACTTATGCTCATTTAATTATTTTTTTTCTGTCTTCCTTAATTGAAGTGCAGAGCACCGTTGCATCGGTTACACCAGAAACCGTATAGACACACTATGTAAACTATTTATTTGTTATTTGTAGTAACATTAATACCCGTCTTATCATTGAAATATTACTGTATTTTATTTTTGTATTAAACTATAAGATTCAGATAAAGTATGCTTTTATTTAAGTCATGTAAGGTGGTTTATAAGGGCTTCTCCCTAAAAGATTGTATAAGTTTTGGTACGTTGAGGTTGTTCCTCCACCACGCCTGCTTTTTGTCTTTGATCGTGGTTCATGGACAGGCAGGGGTCTGCTTTTGGAAAATTTAGAGTCTCGTCTCATTTTTTTTGCAGATGATGTTGTTCTATTGGCATGTTCAAGCAGTGACCTTCAGCATGCACTGGGTCAGTTGGGCTGGGGCGAAAATACGCTCCTCTATATCCAGGTCTTTGCAGAAAGCAGAGAAGTTCTAGAATCACGTCTTGTTCATGAGTGATGGATCAGGGCTTCATCCACAGTGATGAGGATGTTGCTCCAGCCTGTTGTGGTTAAGAAGAACCTAATCAGAGTGGCAATGCGCTTGATTTATTGGTCCATCTCTGCAAATGAGATCCGAACAGCTGAAAGAATGAGATGCTGAATGCAAGGGTCTGAAACTACCTTCTTTTGTTGGATGGCTGGCCTCAGCCTTAGAGATAACTCCATCCTTTAAAAGGGAACTCAAGGTAGAGCTGCTGCTCCTCCACACGTAAATGAGTCAGCTGAGGTGGTTCAGGCATCATAATTGGGTGCCTTGACGTTTTCTACTTGAGGTTTCCCACTGGAAGGACACCCCGAGACAATTTGTTGAATTGGATCATAGATCCTCCTTGGCATGGAAACCAGTTGGGATCCCCCAAGAAGGAGAATGTGACCTGTGAGAGAGATTTCCTTCTTGGACTTGTTACCTTTAGGACCCAATTTTGGATAAGTGTTAAAAAAATGGATGGATGGTATAAACTTCTTTTGGGGAGACGGTAGACCTACCCCAGTTACTGACTAGAACATTTAGAATTCTTGTCATTTTCATCCATCCATCCATCCATCCATCCATCCATCCATCCATCCATCCATCCATCCATCCATCCATCCATCCATCCATCCATCCATCCACTTCTGCTTATCTGGAGTCAGGTCGCGGGGGCATCAGCCTAAAGGAGGCCCAGACTTTCCTCTCCCCAGTCACTTGGGCCAGCTCTTCTGGGGGAATCCCAAGGCGTTCCCCGGCCAGCCGAGAGACATAGTCCCTCCAGCGTGTCCTGGGTCTTCCTTTGTGTCTCCTCCCAGTTGGACGTGCCCGGAAAACCTCACCAGGGAGGCGTCCAGGAGGCATCCTAACTAGATGCCTGAGCCACCTCAACTGGCTGCTCTTGATTTGGAGGAGCAGTGGGTCTACTCCAAGTCCCTCCCAGATGACTAAGCTTCTCACCCTATCTCTAAGGTACAGCCCAGACACTCTGTGGAGAAAACTCATTTTGGCTGCTTGTATCTGCAATCTCATTCTTTCGGTCACTACCCAAAGCTCATGACCATAGGTGAGGGTAGGAAAGAAGATCAACTGATAAATTGAGAGCTTAGCCTTCCGGCTCAGCTCTCTCTTCACCACGACAGACCGGTACAACGCTCACATCACTGCAGACGCAGCACCAATCCATCTATCAATCTTGCTCTCCGCCCTTCCCTCACTCGTGAACAAGACCCTGAGATACTTAAATTCCTCCACTTGAGGCAGGACCTCGTCCCTGACCTGGAGAAGGTATTCTACCTTTTTCCGACTCAAGACCATGGTCTTGGATTTAGTTCTTTTTAAAGTTACCGGTTGAATTCTCCATAACAATGGTAAAGTTTTCAGACGGTCAGTTACAAAACAAATGAGAAAATCAGAAATAAAGTGTAAATTGTCAATTGTTTCACACTCTGAAACACAAATGAACACATCCACACGTCTGAGTAATCCAGTGGGAAGCTGCTATGTTGGTGGAGTTGATGCATCGGTTCACTTTCTGCTGACAATTCTCTTGTGTGATGATGGTTTTAACTGATCACACCCACACGTTGTCATTAGATGGTGTTCCTGCCCAAAGGTCGCTGCCAACATCATCCCGAACTGTCCAGTGACTAGAAGTGAAGGAATCCTATAGACACGAGCAGTCCCTTCTACTGTGTTAGTCTAAGTTATAAGTATTTTTTTTTTTTTTTTTGCATCTGCTGCAACTTTTAATTCTCTCATTTTAAATTCTAATTTTGTGATTAGACCAAAACTGCTCAAAAAGCTGTTGATGGCTCTTGGTGTTTTTCTTCTGGGGCTCATCATTTTACAGTTTCAGTTAGATGATTTTTTAAGAACGAGCATAAATAAATAAGCAGCTCTTTTTGAGCTGCATGTCCCCCCCGTTTGGCTGGTACTGAGCACACAGTCAGTAGTTATTATTAGACTCATTTTAAGCGGCCTTGTGTCCTCTGTGGACATCGAGCTCCTGCATTGCGTTTGACAGCCTTCACACAATATTGTGCAAGGGTGCTCCCTTAGCTTCTCATGCTGCTTAAATGTAATATGGCAGATGGATAGTATTTGCAGGGAGAGTGGGGGTCTCACCCTCCTTCTCGCTGCTTTTTTCTTCTGTCGTCTCTTGCCAGTACCTCAGACGTTTCAAGGGGGAAATATGTATCAAATTAACTCTTAGCAGCAGGGCCTCCGAGCTCCCTGCCCTTGTCTTTTCAGCAATCAGAGCTTTGTTATTTTAGTCTTTCAACCAAAACCAAACTGGATTCAACGGCCTCAGCAATTACCTGTAATTTTCCAACCTGGTGCACTGGCTTTCACTGGAGCAGCTCGGAACAGTGAAAGATTGTCTCCTCAGTTCCTAATTTTAGTGTTCAAGTTAAGTGCAATAATTCATTAACATCAGCAGAGTGGCACATTTGGGAATGTTTGCTTTCCTGCGGCAGGAATGTCTGCCGAGGTTTGGTTTTGTCCGTGCACAGCCCTTCGAGTTGCTGGAAGTAGACACCCCGCAGCCGTGTCGACACTCTGACACTGAACCTCTGCTTTATGCATCTGACCCATAAATTAATACGCCCTTTCAAGCCAACTCAGAAGAGACAACTCTCAAGTCCTGACATCTGTTTTCACATAGTGGTTTTTATTCCATTTCCAGACTCCCTACTCCTGATGTAGTGTTGAAATTGTGTAAGGAACTCCAGGATGCCAACCAAAGGTATGTGTGTTTGTGTGAGCCAGAGTGATGTTTTCCCTTCAGAGGTACTGAAGGAGAGACGGCTCACACTAAAGTGCTAATTGAGTGCAGTGTGGCAGACAAGGACACTTGAGTGTGTGTGCATTAGCTAATTTTAACTCTCTGCAAACCAAACAGTTGGCTAATCTTTTAATAATGGAGGCAAAAGAGAGTACAAATGTAGAGTTTCTTTGGAATACGGGGCACAAGATAAAGCAACTTGGATTTGTTTTTTATGTCTAAGATTACATAGTTTTAAGTGGGAGGGAAAAAGCGTTTCTTCTGGCTTTGTTTCTTTCATTCCAAGTCTTCACAGAGGTACCATATGGTATGTGTAAAGGAGAGACAGTTTGTGCTATGCAATGAATTATTTTGTGGATTAGTGTTGGCATTTAAATGCTCTTGGCTTTAAATCTTGTCTGTTTTAGATCTTAAGTACATTCCTTGGCATCCCGATCCCCCCGCTCAGGCCGGCCTCTTCCCACAGCCAACACATTTTTGAAACTGTAGAGCCTAAGAGGAGTGAAAAGGGCATCCATTCTTAGAGACCCCGACACTGATCCTGAATTACTTTTAGTGGGATGCCTCTCAAATGAAACCAGTTTCTGTAACGCTGCAGTAAGACCTTAACTTCAAGTCGAAACCTCTTTTTTTTTCCCTCCGTTGTCAAGCAGCTTCCACCATTACCTTACAGAGCGGAGGCCTCTGAGGTTAATGTAATTACAATCTCTGATGGTTTTACAAATTGCAGGCTGGTAGTGTGACACACCTTTCCTTCGAGTGCTGCTGCGGTTGGCTCTAATGTCTTGTTTTATGCACACTGATTAATACGACTTTGGCCAGGTGTGTTGGTTCTCAACCTGACCTTCAGGCTAAATCTCTATTTTTCACTTGCTGCACCAGAAACCGTTACGACATCAGGGAGACATATCCCCAAACATAAAAACAGGATAATATTTAAACCACAGAATATCTTGGGGGAGGGGGTGTTGCAGCAGTTTGTAAGTGAAGGCTCTGCCCAGTTGTTAAAACCGGCATTCGTGGCACATTTACGCCACCCTGGAGATCTTTCCCCAAACGATCGCCTCCTTTCCTCATCTCCGAGCGGCCTTCAACAGCGTGATCCTCCCTTCTGTTTCCAGTACCGCTGGCCTCCTTCCAGCCCCCTCGGAAGAGTGGATGAATTCCTAGATGTCTGATAAGCTTCACTAGAACATGATTCCTAATGGAAGAGAGAAGAAGAAGAGGCAGATGCTATCGGTGTGCTTGAATTGCCTCAGAGCCAGATCAAACATCCTAAAAGTGCGGGGGGGGGGGGGGGGGGGGGGGGTGCTGAATCACGTCGCTAAGGTTGCTACACATCTGTCCTCTCAGAGGTTTGATTTAGCTGAAACCAATGGGTCATTTGAATGTAAATTAAACATCATTAGCATTGAGAAGATCTCAAGGACCTGCTCATTTTTCTTTGAAGCAACAAAATCTAAATGCAGTGCTTTTCATTCTTGTAATTTTTTCCCCTCCACTCAGGGACCTTTGTGACTTCATTAGCCACTTACTTCTGTTTGTTTGTCCTCTTTCTCTTTCCTGTTTATTGAGCCAGAGACAAACACAGACCCCCCCCCATCATATGTGAAAGTCTGCATGTTTGTGTGTAAAACAGCAGGACCTTCTGGATCTTGGAGTAAAATATATCTTGCAGCTCTAGCGTAGCATGCCAGAGGTGTCTTGATGGAGATGGAGTCATACTGAGCTAATGAAGCTCCAAACCTCGGCTATCGATCCAGCTCACAACGGTGCTCTACAGAGATAACTGAGCAGGAGAGCAGCGTGTGGCATCACGCACGCTCTGATCTGTGTGACATCTAATTCTGTGTAATGAACCTGGTAAACCAGAGAGCATGATGGGGGGCTGTCTAATGTAATGACAGGGATAGCCTGGGCGGCTTTTGAAAAGCTTTGAAACACTGCTGGTTGGCTCACTGAGCTGTCTCTGGAACAAAAAGGGCCACCACTAGAACAAACATCTAAAATCCTACCAAAGACTATGTTTCATGTTCCTCTTCCTACTCTCATTTATTGTGCACCTAAACAAGAAGAAACATGGTGTCCTGCTGAAAATATAACAGCAGATCACAACGTGAATTAGAGATGCACAAAAAAGTTGGCTTGTTGGAATTTGGTTTAATCAGCGATCAGCCTTTTTGAAACTGAAGAATCTGATTTTTTTCCATTCATGAATGCACCATTGCCAAACAGTACGATTGTGGAAAAAAAATCAATACACTGAAATATTGCAATATTTTGTGTTATTACAATGGATCAATAAAGCAGTGTATGAGGATTTACGTGCAAACATTTACTGTATTTCTCGTGTATGGTGCAATTCAAACTCCCACTGCTAGGTGGCAGCAGTTTTTACCACCTTCATTCTGACGGAACAACGAGATCTCGTGATAAAACTGGATGTGTCTTGGAAGTGTCTGGCCTGAGTTTTCCAATTAAATTCAGTTTTAAAAATTCCAAATATCATCTGGCTTGTAGGATTGCAGTATATCATATCATCTTCTCTTATTGCCAGATTCGTGCCAATACACACCCTACCAAACAGCATTATATAGTCTGATAAGAGTTCAGAATTCCTAAAGTTACAGGAAACTGTGTAGATATTTATTTTAAGTATGCAAGTAGATCATATCATCTGCAGGTAAACTGCCAACAAATGGTACATCCTCACCTATGGCCAAGTTCATACACAATAAAAACTCGCTGCAATGTAAAATATCACTCAGAAGGTGGATGGTCATTCTAAGTCTTGAACAGTATAAACCCTCTAGTGCATAATAGTGTGAAGAAAACCTTCATATCTAGCTTGTGTTGGTTTATTATCATGGTGCCAGGGTATCTCAGGCCATGATCTTCTAGCACATAGCTGCATCCTGACATGATTCCTGAAACGTAGCAATTATCAAGCTAACATCAGTTTGTTAAAACACACACAGTTGGTATTTTAATGTGTTTCTCATACTAAGTGAGTCTCTTCACATTACACAGCATAATTTTATTCAATATTAACGTAAAAAATTGATCAACCTTCAGAGGAACGTGTGATTTGTGGTTGTATAAATAACAATTTTAAAGGTCTAGGGATTTCATTCAATTTGGAAACATTGCAGTAGAGATAATTACTCTTTTCACTGAGGTGGTGATGGTTTAAATTTCCTCCATCTTTCCTGAGTAATAGAAAGTGTCAAAACTGTCATGACACACTACTTTGAACACTCCCACTTATCCTTGCTGAATTAAAATAGACCTGAGAAAAAGCATTCCTTTTCCCATGACCACCTCTGCTGCTGGTGCAAATGAAAATGCCCTTCCCAAAATAGATCATTTTTACCCTTCAGATGTCCACTTTTATTTTAAGCCTGGTGACACCATGCCATCCATCACACTCAGCTTTTCAGATGTGAGCAGCCCTGGGGAAAGCACTGATACCATGCAGGGGGGGTTGTAACATGCTGCTGAGCTGTTAGGCTTTCTATGGTTAGATTACCGCTAATTTAATCTCAGACTAGCATTTAAACAATTTCTTTGTCTGAGTAAAGTGGAAGTCTCTCTTCGTCTTTGGGGTAAACATCGAAAATTGATACTCTGCCTTTCCAGCTCTTCCCTCAAATTACCACTTGACGTGGCCAGATATCGCTCTGCGTTGTTGTCTGCCAGGAAAATGCATATCTGAATGCTTTATTGAATGTTTTGGCTGGGTGGAAATTGCACAAAGTGTAGCCAGCACTTTGATCTTCTTGACCTGGAAATGTGATAGTCACCCCGACTTCGCAGGCGTCTCTGACACCTGGGAAACTGGATCTGGTATTCTTGACACACGATCTGCACCGCAGTACTAAAGACTTGACTTCTCTGGTTTCATAGACGGCAAACACAGAAAACTGGTGCTCACCGGTATTTTTACAGGGCTCAAACAGGGAGCTTTAATATCCCCCAACAAGCTAAATGAGTTTTGTAGGTTTTTTTTTAGTATACAACAAATACTACCAAAGAAAAAGTGACCGTAATCCCATTTTTGTTGCTGACACTAGACTTGAGTTTCTGTTCAAGACTCAGAAACTAGAAAACAACTGAGCCATCAAATCCAGGTAATTTGATGCTTTTCTTTTATCAAGACCAATGTTTAAAACCCGTTTTATGTCTTGGATCTACAGATCCTCTCTACAAAAAACTAAATCCTCTGTTCTTTTCATTTTAATGTGCTGTTGAGGAGGCACACTGTAAGAAATCGTAAGCCAGTTAAAATGCAAGTTCTCCAGCTGACTTAAAAACATGAGTTATGTCAACTTAACCAACCACTTTCTTTCAACTCTAGAAGTGCAAACCACCACTTTATCAAGAAGAGCAGAACGGCACAGCCGTCCCATTCCTTTGACTGCCCTCCTCACTTATGGTACCAACATGACAATAACAAATAACTCCACCTTTGCAACACTGAACAAAGCAATAACTAAGAACAACACAACACACAACAATAAACATGCATAAACACCCTAAAACAGAACAAAATAACTAAGAACACGACTATGACCCTGCCCACTGCAAAAGCTGCAGTGGGTAGGGTCATTTTTTAATCTATAAATTGCAGTTTTAAGTCGACTGAATGAATGAAAATATAACAATTTGTTGAAATAACACGCAAATGTAAGTTTTCGTCATCAAAACACACAGACTTGAGTTTTACAATCAAAACTTAAAAAGGAGACTTGAGTCAAATAGTAAAAATAAATTGAAACAACTTTTTGAGGTTGTCATTTATTACAGTGTCAAATCAATCACGATCAAATTATTTTCTCAGTTTTAATATAAAAGATCTTATTTTGGTGTCCCACAAGTACTTTTAACTTGGTAGTTTTGGCCCATGTCTCTCAAGGCGTACACACCACTGCTTTAAATCATCAAGTTGATTTTCTGATGAATTTGCTAAGTTCCCTGTAGAGTTTGTCTAATGCCAAAAAGAAAATTAATGTTTTAAAATTAGGACGTGGCATTAATTTAAATAAATGCCAATCACCCACCACCCTTCTCAGGTGATTGGCACTTCATTGTAGTCATTTAGGTCAAATCATGAAAATATGTGTGATTTCATGCATTTTTACAAAATCACACATATGTGATATAACTGGAATTCACTGTTATACTTTTTTTAGACAGTTTTTGTTTTCCAATGTAAGTCTTCTTAGGCAGCCATCTTGAATTTAATTTAATATGAAAATTCCCTAAAATCTGAAGTGAAGAGATGGAGTAGCTTTTGTGCACACATGCCTAAGTTAAAGTTTAATTACAAAATGAACACTGCAGATTTTTTTTTTTTTTTTATTTTTTACCATTTTTAATCATTTTAGGGTTTGAAGACATCACATTTGTAATGCGTTTTGCAGAAGGTGCAAAGAAAGGGCTTCAGGGCTTAAAAAAATCTCAATCACACTCTTTGGTTACATTTTCCATTCAGACATCAGTTCATCTCCTGCAGCTCTGAACAATCTAATGTGATGGCCGAGCTGCTGAGGTCAGAAGTAAATTACAGCGAGCTGATGTGTGATTAGAGAAACTGTTGCTTGGCTTTTAAAGTTCACCACCCTTCAGGTTGCTTCGTGGAGCCTCTGGCCTTTGATCAGGGTTAACATAAAAGTACCAGTGACAGTTTATTTTCTGCTCGCTCCAAAAAAAGACCGCTTGTGTCAGTGAACAATCTCCTCTTCCTCTGTCACGTTGGCACACCCTAAAAGAAAAATGTCAGGGTCAGAGACGGGCCATTAGCCCAGAGTGAGCTCTTTTTGTGTTCCCGTACCCGTTGAAAACACCTTTTTTCTTCCTTCAACAGATGATACCATGACACTGCGACCACAGACTTGACCCGGGCTTTAACTTAAGGGCATTAAAAAAAAAAAAGCAAACATCGAAGCCCTTGGGAGGAAGAAGGACGTCTGTTCAAACAGTGAATGACACCTTGAATGGCTAATAAAGAATTCACCTGCTTTGCACGGCTGTATTGTAATACCTTGTACATTAAATTAACTACACAGGCGCCCTCTATTCACCAGCATTATACTCTTTTCTTTTTCACGGAGGTCGCCTCTCTGTTGCCGCAAATGTCATAGTGCTTTAATGAGAACTGCACTGTACTCACAATAGAAGCTTTTCAGCCAGATTAAATGTATCAGTGTGCTGAAACTTTCCTTTCCTCCCCACCTCCCCTTTGCCCCTATTGTGACACAGTGGTTTTACAGAGGAGCTTGTTGCTGAAAAACAAGGTTAAGAAAGATCAGTATCAAAGGAGGAGTGTTTTTGTGTGGCTTGCGGGAGAGTCTCGCTTCAGGTTTCTACCTGAAACACAAAGGTGTTTTCTTACCTGATTTGTATTCATTCACACAATGAGTGGGCCTGCCTCTCTTGTTTCCAAGTAAGGAGAGTCCAGACGAGACTTTTGTTCGCCCTATCATTGGATACGTGCATGTTGCTTCCTCCAGTACGAGCCTTGGAGTTCAGCCATAGGCTTTGTCCCGAATGGATTTTTTTTTTCTCCTCTCTTCTTTGTTGCTCTGTGTATGCTCTAAGAAGCTTTTTCAGATAAGTGTTTGAGCACTGCTGTTGACTATTCCTTTCTTTTGGATCCAGTGTTATGTCAGTAATATCAAGCTGTGCCACCCTAAAACTGCCTTGTCAGAATCCCAAACCCACAAATTACCAGTTTAAAGGGTTTCAGTTCACAGGAGCCCGTCACAGTTCGGTTCTTCCTGGCCCACATTAGGCTGTCAAAACAAAGATAATGTTGCCTGTACACCGAGACTGTTCTGATTAATTTGTTTGATTCCGTTCACGTCAATCAAACTTCTGACGCTGTGATGTGGTAATTACACCGCTGTCTTCTGACTTCTGTTTTAGGGGTTTTTCCTGACTGTGTCTCCAGAGTCGATCCTCAAAGTGGCGAAGCACGCTTCAGAAAACAACAAAATCTTCTGCATGAACCTCTCGGCGCCGTTCATCAGCCAGTTCTTTAAAGAGCCCCTGATGAAGGTTATGCCTTATGTTGATATCCTGTTTGGCAACGAGACGGTGAGTGAAACAAAACGTGCGTTCTGAGCTGAAGGTGTGTTCATTAATGTCTTCTTACACTTGCATACGCAAAGGAAGGTATATTGTAACTGAAGAAAGGATTCTTTACAGATCAAAGGTGTCATGGTAAACATCCTTGAGGAGAAATACTACTCTGCATACATCTAAAAAGAAAATAGAGTAGCTAACGTGTTTCTCTCCATTGTGCCTTTTGGCATTGATGTGTTCTGTCTTAACTGGTGCAGAATTTGTTACAAACACTCGTGCCTTCAATGTGACAATTTGCAACGATTCTATGCATGTATCTTGCACATTGCACCCTGGGGTTTTAATAAAATATATACTTGCACTTGACTTACAAAATGTATCAAAGTATATATGAATCCCCTAAATTTATGACATATTTTATTATACAGTCAAATGAACAGAATGGTGTCAGATTATATTTGTGCATGAATCATGGTGCAGGAGAGTTGTGGCATCAGCACAGATTGAGATGCAATGCACTCTCTGCAGTTATTTTCCTTACCTGTAGGTGTCCCTGTTGAGAAAAATACTCTAATGCATAGAGTTGGCAGGACATGTCAAACAGGAAGTACTACAGTTTTAAATGGCCATCTGCTTTTTGCAAGGTTGACAATGGCTTTTGTGGGGTATTACATTGTTACCACCCAACACTTATGCACACATTAGACCCGTTTCCACTGTCAGAACTTCCGGGTAATTTTACTGGACCTTCGGGGCATGCCCATGTCTCCATGTGGCAGGACCACTTTCCGGCCCATTTCAGGAACCAACTGAGTAGCTGTATTTGGGTATGTACTGAAATGGCATGGCAGAGTCGCTGGGCGGGACTTGTGGTTAACTCATGCTGTTTGTGAAATGACATCTGCAGGCGTAGCCAAACACTCAGCATTTGTAAAATTGGAAAAGTTGCTGGTGAAGCAGGATGGAAGGAAAGGAAAATAAGCAGCATTGATTCAGCATTAAAATTGGTGTTTCCCTAACCCCCACAATGCCGTAATTCACGTCGCTTTGTCTCCTCCAGAGCCCTATTAAAACATTTCTTCTGATCATTGAACGCTGCATTTTATGTCACACAGCCATTCTCTCCATCCCCTGAATAGATTAAATTACAATGTACATTGACAGAATAACACTTTTTAAATGTTATTAGTATCCATGGTTGCGCTGATCAGTGATGTCCTGAAAGGGACGATTTTGTATGGAGACACAACGGCTGAGAGGACAGAGCCAGCGTAGTATCTATGTGACCTTACCCCCTCCCAGAAATTTCCCAGAACTAGTGAAGTGGAAACATGGCTATTGTTAATATAAACCTAGTATGTAAAAATTCTGCCTTTTTTTGTAAATAACTCCTCATGTAAATTTTAGTCTTAATCCAACGTTGAGTGCATTAAATACACTTAGTGATATACTTTAAACTATTTCCAGTTTTCTATTTAAAGATGTGGAAAACTGAAAAACCCTTTTTAAATGATTATTTCTGATTATAATGGGTCACTCTGAGTTTTTCATGCAGGCTTCAAACTGTATCTACATGTGAATGCCCTGCGGTGGAGCTGCAGAAGCAAAACTGAATTTAAACAGCCATGACGGAGTTTTCCTGAGTTTGTTTCCACACAGTTCCTCCTGAGATAATAAGCTATAAAGTGTGTTTAGGATTTTAGATCCACTCTGCCATCACACTTAATGCGCGTAAGACTCTGGATCTAAAACTGCAAAAAGAGGAAATCCATCCAAGAGTTGCACCCACTAAAAATCCAAGTTAAATACTTGTCCTATTAGTGATTCAGAATCAAAGTATCGTGTCTAATTGGCAGAGATTAGGGCGCCTTGAGTTCTTTATACATCGGGTTAATATCAAATCCTCATAATTTGTTTGAATCCAAATTCTTTATTCATTGTTTGATTTCACTAATTGTTCCTCTCCATTAAACGTCTCACTTATTACTGCCTCATAAAGGGATTAATGGAATTAGCCCAGTGATCATTCATCTCAATCTCTGCACCCCTTCATGCTGGTTATTCCATTGATTCGGCTCGACTCTGTGGAAGTGTTGCTGGTTGGAGGTGAAGCTGTGGTCACAGGCTGCAGTGTTGCTGGGAAGTGTCCTCTAACGGGTCAGATTAGCTTCACTCTGAGGCACCACCTGCACAAACTACACCTTTTTTTAGGAGCATGGATGTTCAGTGGCCTCCCCACAGCTAAAGCCACTAAACAGAGCCCTGTCTTCAGGTTAGAGATGGAGTTTACAGAACAGGACAGAGCTGGAAGAAACTGCTCAGCATTTGAGGATTTATTGCTGTTGCTGACTTCAGCGTTTTCCTCTTTTCTTTCCGCAGCCAACATAAGGCCTTCCTTTTACATATGCACCTCTCTCTCTCACACCCTAATTGCTGTGAGGAACGGTTCTGTCTGCTGAACTCTGGTGTGCGTTTTGCAAACGTTTTCAGCTGGGTGGTGCTTTAATTTTTTTATTTATTTTTTGCTCACATCACTAGTCATTATAGTTTATTTGATATCCATGTTTGTTAAAGAAAAGGATCTTTTGCAGACTTTGTCAGGGATTGCTCTTGCATATAGAGCGTTCCAGTGAGACAGAGCAGATATTCAGTCCTCAGAGGCCTGAAGCAGTGAGGTCTTCAAGGCTCAATGTAAGACTAATGCCTGTCCAGTGTGTTTTGACTCCTTTTGGCCTCCCCCCCTCCGTTTTGCCTTCCTGTGTTGGCAGCTGGGAGGAGGGAGCGAGGAATGACTGCTCATACAGTCAAGCCCCAGACCTCCCATTGTGCACAAGCCAGACAAGGTTGGCGGTCATGCAGTGGTGCATGATGAGTGACAGGCAACAGGGCTGCCTCGCCCACGCTCACCCCCTCCAGCCCGCCTGGCTGTCCTTTCACCCCAACTTCCACCCCCCAATGTGATGGATAAGCCTCTGCCCGCAATGCTTTCATAACAAGTCAATGACAGTCAGCATCATGCAGTCTGACTCCTATTGCCTTGCAGAATGTGCCATAAGGGAAGGCTAATGTGTCTGCCCGTCTCTGCCTTCCTCTCCCACACTCACTGAGTCACCACACAGAGCTCCCCTCATTGGGGGGAATATGCTTAAAACGCTTAAAGCGTCTGTGAGATCTAATGTTTTGAAAACGACATTAAGTTTGAACAAAATAGTTTTGGAGAACTGATTGCTGCGTTATTTGTCAGAGCTAGCAGCTTATTGCAGCCAGATCACTGTTTCTTCTGCAGCTTTTTTTTTGCTTGTTTGAAATCCCAAAACAGTCATGCAACACTGCAGACCAGAAAAAATATCAATAGCCTCAGTTTCATCTTTTGTTTTTTTCCCTGCTTCTGAAGTGGAAATGTGTCTGTGTTCCTACCCGGGGTAATTCAGCTATAACTCCATCCTGCTGGTACTTGTTTAAAACCTGGCATCAGCACGGGCAGCCTGGCCTATCGGCAGCCTTGTGCTTATATAACAGCCTCCCATCCGTCCTGTAATTACTGCCTTTTTGGGGCATGGTGCGGTGTCTGTTCCTCCACCGTAGGGGTGGGGTCCAGATCGACGCCGTTCCTGTGTTGCCGGGGCTTTTGAGATGGTGCCGACAGAGGCACACGGACATCACAGGCTACTTGACTTAATTGGCAAACATGTCGTGTGATAACCTGGGAACAGCACAGGCCTAATTGAGTCCTCCTGTGCCGTCCTCCTCTGACTACCTGACATGGAACCCAGGGCATTACGTTTCCCTCGGTTTAATGGCCGCAGTTAATTAGGACCGAATGAGGGAATCATTACCGCTGGAAAAACCACATGCCAGTGGATCCGTCGATGAAATTATCCACAATTTGCTCTTGCTATTTGAGCATATGAGATAAACCACACAATGGGGGGTGGGGGAGGATTGGATCATTACTGGCAGATTTGTATTGTGGAATTTTAGACGTATCATAAACGAATAGAACGATTAATCAAGACTGAGTTAATCACCCTGACTGATGGTTTTCTTGGGGCCAGGCTTTTTTTTTTTTAACTTTAGTTCTTGTTTTTCCGTCTGGTTTAAAAATCAGCTCTCTCATTGAGACAGAGTCATTCAGGAGTAGCTTAGGGTTTTTTTTTTCTTTCCCCACGTCCAATACCCGCCAACCTTAATGTTATATACCACCCCCATACGTGGAGCGCCACACGCCTTCCTTTGCTGTCCGACGCGTTGTGAGCTCCACACTCAGAGGGAGGGTATTTCTATGGGTCCCAGCCCCGTCTTCCAAATGAGAGACAGTCATTGTAATTGAATACTCAATAGGTGAGCCATTTAACAAAGTGGAAATGGCATTCAACTATTTATTAATGTGCTTTGCTGAGGCAAAGGGAGCCATCATCATTTCAGCGTTCAAGCTGTTTTAAAAGAGCATTTAGCCTGCTGTCTCACCAGGCCGTGAGAGCAAAAATGACACAGGTTTTCTTTCTTCTCTGTACTTTGGCTGAATGTTTCCTTGCCTAATATTTTCTGTGATTATCCTGCTTTTTTCCCTCCCTCCACCCATCCCTCAGCAGCTGATCTAGGTGGAGGGCTACAAGCAGCTCTACAGAAGGTTATTGTCATGAAAAGCCCCTCAGGCCTTTTGGCTCTCAGCCCTATTTTTCTCCATCTGCATGCAGTGTGTGAGTGTGTGTGTGTGTGTGTGTGTTTTTATGTGTGACGGGGGGAGCTCTAATGATTTTTCCAGGACAGGCTTAAGTGGGTGTACGAGTGTATATATGTGTCTGTTTTTCCTGAGATGCGTGTAAAGAGATACACGAGTAATATGGCGTCATTTCTCAGCGTCTCTCCAGAGTCGTCATCTGGCTTTGTTTGTTTGATAGACTGCTCGGAGGCCTTATCTGTCTGTGTCGAGGCCCGTGGCTGTTTATCGGCGCGTTGACGTGTGCGGGACTGCGAGCGTACGTGCTCTGTGCTGTCAGTGCGTGTGGGTGATGGCAAGTTCACCGAAGACCCCTCAGGGTATGAGGTATATTCTCCAAAAAAAAAGAGGAAGAATTTCCTCGTGACAGCTCACCCACAGCGGACTCAAAATGTACTCTTCAATGGTAGCTTGGGGAAAATATCTCATCTCACCGCCTGGAACAAAGAGATGCGAGAGCCAGATTAGCGTATTACCCAAAACAGCTCCTGTCAGAGCTGACTGCAGAGAAGAAGGGAAGAACACGGGGCTTTAACCTCTACGTGTTTGTTCACAAGGCCCCACAGGCCAGCTCTGGAGGATGAGCATAGAACCATCTCTGACGCTGTGGAGGCAGAACAATCACAACGTGTCACTGGAGGACAAGGCGAGAAGCATTAACTCTCCTTTGTGTGGTTCACAACTGAATCTTAATTAAATGTGCTGTTTTCTGGGATGAGTCACATGCCATTCGGTGCAGAGCCAGAGTACGCTGACCTTCATCGTGATGTACAGTCAGTGACTTTTATGATGAGTCATGGCGCACATTAGCTGGGATGATCTGCTAAATGCAAACGCTGTTATTTACTTTTTTACATTTGGTTTTGTAACCCTGCAATCGCAATAGAAGCGGAGTTACGTAATGTGTGACAGGAACGTTCTAAGTATTTAGGGCATATTTTGTAGATATTAAAGATTTAATTGTCCTATTAAAGTGTTTTATTATAATTAGTCCCTTTCATTGTTGTTTGAATTTGTAAACAAACTCTAATGCTCCTTTAGCAGTAAAAACAACTCTGCTGTAGGTCGTTGAACAAGTTGTGCTCCAGGTGTGTCTTTACCATCTCATTTAGTTGACCACCTGCACCAATGGGATTGATCAGAAGTTTGGAATGTAAACTCTTAGACTCAGGGCAGACTGGATGATGTCCTCAGCACTTTCTGATTTTTGTTTGGATCTCCAGAATTTGTATAAAGTAGCATGGAGAATGTTTCAGTACCACTGAGCTGATGCTTTTAGCATCATTGCTAGTTTAGATTAGGTGCAAGATGAGGTTACCACAGCCCAATGCTGGCCCTCTAGTGCTGCTTCATTGGTTGTTTCCCTGCTCCAACACATCTGATTCAATCTTCAGTGTGTGAAGAAGTATGTTAATTATGCATTAGATCAAATAAGTAAAGAGCAAAGACATCTAAATCCTGAGATGGAGGCCCTAGGGACAAGGACTAGACACTTTCTGGTTGAAATAACTGTAAAGGTTTAGAAAACAGTGTTTGCCTGAGCCATTGTGGAATTTCGATTGGAGATGCTTTAAGATGGTTTACTTTGGTTTTGGCTGCATTTGATCTAGCTGTAAGTTTCTCCACGCTAAGGTCGTTCAGGAGGCTGTCTGCATCAAGTGTGACAGTAATTACATAGAAACAGGCTTCAAATGGTAAAAAAGGTTTTAAAATCAGAACCAAAGAGGAAATGAAGTTTGTTCTTTTCAACAGTGGCAAACTTAAGGCTGATTTATACTTCTCCGTCAGCTCGAGTGTAGAGTCGCGTGCACGCATTGATGGAGATGTTTTCCCTTCGGACTTCTCCATCACCTGGGGAGCATTGCAAAGCAGTTCCCCACCAGGACAACAGAGGGCGTAGCGCTTTTCTGGGGTATCCTGTCACCTTTACAGTCACGTATCTGGTCCATGATAGTGTACTATTGTGTTTATATTGTGTTTATGTATTTCAGAGACTTTGTCCTTCATTCTCCTCCACCTCTTCATGCAGTCACCACCTCTAAACTCACGTTTCCCATCATATCTGTACATGAATAAAACACTTCCTGAGTATCTTTTTATCATATTTTCTGACTTTTTCCACAAGACGTTATTCAATCTGCTCCATTTCGCTAAATATCATCAGCTGTCTCTATATTTTTTGAGGGGGCAATGGCAGTGCTGTTGACAAATTTAAAGGAAGTCCTGACCAATCACAGGCTTGCGGTCGCCATCACTTTTGATGGATAGTTAAAAAAGGTGGGCATGTCTCCGTCAGCCTCTGCGAGCTCATTGGAGAGCCCTTGCGCCCACGCATAATGGCGTTGCTTGTCTTCGTACCCATGCAGATGGAGAAGTATGAATTAGGCTTTAGCAGTTTGGGGGCTCCAGGCAAACAAAGGCATGGGACCTCTGCAGCTATTGTCCAGAACCTTTTTTAATCCTTACCTGCAAACAGCGCTAGCACGACTTCTTGCTTTCATTTTCCGCATTAACACCTATGCATCTTTCAGAAATTGTTACTCCTCAGCCCTGTAAAGAAGTCTGTAACATTTGGCAGCGTAGCTACAAACTTCTTACTCTTATTATTTACATCAGAAGACAAACTTGCTCGTCAGTCATTCACCTCCATTGCTACGGTCTTGTGATAGTCCATTGTATCTGGGTGACAGGGGTCATTGAAACAGATTCACACGGCCATTTCAGTGTAATTTTTCTTTTAGAATGATGTTGAAGTTAATTAATTTTGAAGAGAAAAAAAATCTTAAACATCTTTGTTAAAGTGATTCTATGCAGTTTTGGCTTGCTTTTAGCACCCCCTAGTGTCCGTTTAGTAGAACCAAAAGTGAAACTTATCTCCTCGCTGTGCGTTCGTCTTTTTAACACCTTAATCTAACAGCTGAAATGTCTCCTCAGCCTTCATTAGTGTCTACAGGAGCGGTTCATCACTAAATCAAACAAATCAGCTGTGTTCATGATCTAAAACATGCAGTAAACATGCTGGAAGCAGACTGCAGCTCCAGGCATGTCAGCTCCTTTTTTCTAAGTCCAACAGGGACCGGACCGGCACTCTGAAGTTGCAAGTGCGATATTCTGGCCACAGAGGGCGGTGGGGGTCTGAGTAACATTTCATTAACCCTGTAAAGGGTCATTTTAGCACATATCGGCTCAAGAAAATGATTTAAAAATATGAAAAAGTTGCATAGTGTGCCTTTAAGTGTCCTGAGGCCCTTGAAATGCTTAGGGCTCAAGGCAACCGCCTACCTTTGCCTAATGGTAAGTCCGTCTCTGAACCTATAACCAGATCTCTTGAATCTTGGTCCTGCAGGTTCAAACATAGAAGTTTGTTCTGCATAGATAGGTGTTGTTGTTTACTTTACTGTGAAAAAAGTTTCTCCAAATAAACCTTTGCACTTTTTAGTCAAGTTAATGTAAAATTCTTGTTCTTTAATCAGAATAACCCCCAGATAAGTCTGTTGAACCTTCTATAGTTACATCAGGTCATCATCAGCGTATTTTAATTAGGTTTCCATATCCATGGAAAAGAGGTAAACTATTTTTGTTGTGGATGATCTGATGATAAACCAAATGTTTGGATTATTTTTTTAAATTTATCTGTAGTTTAAATCTCAGTAATTAATCAACACCTCAGAAAACAGGAGCCACAAGGTCATGAAACCTTGTTTTGCAGGATTCTTTGCAACACTTCATTAATTGTCATTTTAAAATTGTTTGTAAAGCTGACCCTAGTGTCTGGATGTTCTCAGAATAAACTAATGGTTGCAACCTGTTAGCTGGAACCTTCTGAGTTGCATCTTAATATGGCAACATGCAACCAGAAGAATATAATGAGCAACTTCACAGATGTGGTGATTTTCCCCCCCCGTTTTTGTTGAACTGACCCTTTAACACATAGTTATTTGTCCAAAACTTGCTTCGACGTGAACAATTTCAAGGTATTGGTTTCTCTAAGTGAGACTGAAGCGTGCTAAACTCAGCAAACGCCTTTGACTGCTTATGAATTGAGCTTTTCATTTATTACAGGAAACTTTTTTATTTGTTTAAAAGGTGTCAAATCCAAAAAGGTTGGAAACTTTTGCTTTACTCGTTCACGTAAAGTGTCGCTCCAATTAACCCATCAGTATTTCTCTGCATATGCCGGCAGAAGGTCGTTTGAGTGAAGAAGAATGGTTTCTCTGACGCTCCTCTGTTTTTCCTGGCTGTCTGTTTGCGAGTCGTGGTACTTTGGGAGCCAGCACGGCTCCACCGGAGGAGTCCGACTAACCACTGTAATTGTGCCGTGCTGAAGCCGCCTTCCCCAGCCTGGGACTGAACCATGAAATATTTGAAAATGCCGGGGTTAAGAGAAGTGGGGGGGTCGTTGGCAGTGCAACATGAAATGTGAGACCACGGAGCATCTTTAACTAGGAAGCACATGGAAAGCCAGCCAGTCTGGCAGCCAGGGCACACAGTGAAGCCCGCTGAAGGAGAATAATTATGGATGTAAGAGGAGATATTGCACTGGGAGCAGATCAATAGTGCCTTCTTTCTGCTGGCGTTTATATTTTTGTCACAGCAGGAGACACGTTGCAGGATGTCAGCTTGTTGGTAGAGAGAAGTTTTAACACCAGCGAGCTTCCCAGATACCCTTACAATCCCGAGGCCTGTCCCGCTCCCAAATCACTGTTGCTCAGGGTTTGGCAGGTTGCTTTTCTCCCATCTCCAATCCCCTTATCCACACAGAGCTGGCAGGAGGGCTGGCCTTTGTCTACTCATGATTGTATTCCCACAGTCCTGCCCTGCACTCATGTTTTCCGGTTTCATTTGGACGGATCCCTGATTCTCCTCGTGGTTATGAAACGACAAAAACCAGCAATCAGGAAACACAATCTGCTGACCTGTAATAAGATTTTGCTTTGTGCCATGAAATTTTGAATCAGTCATATTTTATCTGAATGAAACGAGTTTTCATTAACTTATTATAGATTTATTGTACCAAGTTTGATCTTTTAGAAAAGCTATTATCGTGTGCGTACACGTAACGGGAAAATCTCCATGCAGACATATTTTTCAGGCAAATTGCCAACTTATGCCCATAAGTAGATAACACATTAAATATGATCTTTTTTTTAATACTTTGGCCAGTTTATCCACTCAAAGCTCCCATGTTCCATGTGCACACAAATGGTTTGAATTATTTTGAGGGCTTTTCTTTTTTTTTCTTCTCTGGGTTTTTCATCATCTGAGGCATGCAAGCCTCTCCTCTCCAGAGCAGATCTTTGTTTCTCATTAGGAGGTAAATAGAGCGGGCCAAATGCTCACATGTTTATTATACACAGGAGGGTATGGTCACTGTTCTCAACAGCTCTCCACAGGAGAAAAAAAAACGGTTTGCTTCTTTGACCTTTGCCTGCAGCAGCTTCAACTAAATGCTTGTTAAAATCACTGGATAATAGGCTGAGAAAAGCTTTAGATTGATATCAGTCTTTTCCAGAGGAACTTCTATCATGATGGCGATTGATTACCAATATTAAATTATATATCTCAGCAACATTACTGAAACTAAAGTAAATTTTAAAAAGTCAGACTTCCTGTAGCGATGAGCTGCGTGGCAGCTAATGTTAGCTGCTTGTGCCTAAAGAACAGGTTGAGATTTGTTTTTTGCCCCAGCAGACCCTGATAATGGTAAATGGTAAATGGCCTGTATTTGTATAGTGCCTTCTTAGGGTTCTACAACCCCCCAGGGCGCTTCACAACACAATCAGTCATCCACACATTCACACGCTGGTGGGGATGAGCTACAACGTAGCTACAGCTGCCCTGGGGCGCACTGACAGAAGCGAGGCAGCCGAGCACTGGCGCCACCAGTCCCTCCGACCACCACCAGCAGACAAGGCGGGTTAAGTGTCTTGCCCAAGGACACACAGCAGCATTCTCTGGCCGGAGCCGGGATCGAACCTGCAACCTTCCGATTTCTGGACAACCTGCTCTACCTCCTGAGCTACTGCTGTGAAAGTGGTCTAAATGAAATAGAACCTAATGAAAGCTCCCTCTAGTGGTTGGTTTCAGTACAAGTCCCTGAATGTTCAGATATTCGTTTTAATAAATTAATGCCTAAAAAACAACATTATGTTGTGTAGGTGAGTAGATGGGATTTTGAGACCGACATCCTGAGTCTACAGACTCTTGTTTAAAAAACACAACAAGGCAGCACCTCTAAATAAAAATGCATTGAGAATCCAATTTTTACTTGTTATTTTTGAAATACGAGCAGCCACTGAGTTTCACATGCAGGCTGAACATGAAATTAGTCTTCTAGCCCTATTTCCTGCGTTAGCTGGCAAGAGAAAATAGATGGGGAAACGCACTGGTCAGATAAAGCTAGACTCTTCTACGTCACAGGAAAATATTTGCATTCATTGCCTTGCCCACCTTGGCTTGCGACCATAGAAGGCTGTGTTGATTTAACGGCCAGGAGAGAACAGAATGCATCTTGGCTAGTAGGATCTAACCATTAGCATTAGCAGTTCCCCAACACGGCAGAACTCATGCAGTCTTAGAGATAACACATCAGTGTTGCATTTTTTACCTAAGAAAGAAGAACTGAACGAAAGCAGCTGAAGAGTTGCTGTAAGCCAATCAGAGGTGAAATGTCTGTGTCACCCATGCATAAACAAGTGCCCCACACCTGGGCCACCCCATTTTAAAAAGCCTAGACCCGCCACTGTCCGTATATCCTGAATATTATTGAGTAAGACTCCAAATCCTGCCGTTTTATGTTCCCCCTCTCCTCTGACTGACTTCTACTTCCTGAAACAGGAGCGCGAGAGCTTTCTTTCACAGAAAACGACTCACGAGGCATTCGTTTATACTAGAGACCACAGCAGGTTTATTGAAGTAACAGGTGTAGGCCCACTTTAAGAATTTTGTTTGCTTTTGTCTTCCAAAAAAAGGAGGAGGAAACTTTATGTCTCGTTTCTACAGCGTATGGGTATTATCTTACCTTCTCAGTGGCCTAGTGGTATGAGTGTCCACCCTGAGACTGGAAGGTTGTGGGTTCAAATCCACTGTCGGGTCATACCTAAGACTTTAAAAATGGGACCCAGTGCCTACCTGCTTGACACTCAGCTTTAAGGGGTTGGATTAGGGGTTCAACCACCAAATAGTTCCCGAGCGCAGCCACAGCTGCAGCTCACCGCTCCCCACAGGGATGGGTCAAATGCAGAGATGTAATTTCACCAGTGTGTGATGATGACTAATTGGACTTTAACTTACTGCATAAAAACAAACTGTAACACCAACCAAAGTAATAAATAAAATCCTTTTTGACATGAACAACAGCTACTTTTAGGAGAATATCAGCCAAATTATGCTTAAACTCAAGACAACAGTCACTTTAATAAGGAACGTGTTTTGATTAGATTTGATTAGATTTGCTTCATAAACAAACATTCATCAGATACCCAAATTGCTGTATAGAGAGACCACACAAAAGCCTTTCATTACTACTAAAGGAACAGAGTGAGGCGGAACACCAATAAGTACATCTCTTGTGAGATAACCTTGGTAAAACTTTATAATATTGTGTTTGAGCAGGATCTCATCACTGATTTAGAAAACAAGTTTTCAAGGCCTTTGGCTGGAAGTTCGTAACGAGACAGCCTCCAGGCAGCCTGATCTCTGAATGCTAAACAATTCCTAACTTACTGTCGCAACACAGCGTGTTATTTCTGCTGCTTAACTTGTTAAATAAATGGATGTATCGACCCTGAAAATGTGTGTAAAAAAATACAAATCAAGAGTAATTCAGTTGCTTTCATGCATGAATAAGAAAAAGAACTGCGAGGAAAAAAAACTATTACATTTTAATTAACAAGACCTTGATCAAACAAACCTGTAAAAAATAAAACTTACTGCAGCAAAAGGAAAAGTTTGCCTAGAAACAAAGGTTCTCGGTTGTTCCAGCAGCTTGTGTTTTCTTTACTGGTTTAGTTTGTTAGCAAGGCCAAGATTAATGCTGGAGTTCACACCTAAAAAGCATTTTATTCTGCTGTTCTGCTGAAGCATATCATTTAAAAGAAGCAATAAATGTTATGTGCACAGAATGGGATGATATGATAAACATTTCAAACTTTGAGTTTTGAAAACAACAAAGAAACTTCTACCTTGAAACCACTGGGTATCGCAGAAGACCAACAATTCTAGAGCAAACCGGACCAAAATCGAAAGCAAAACTTGACTTGGAGCCAAAATATGTAGGTCATAGATCTATATGTCTATGTAAAAACAGAATTATACGTGCTCAGATAGCATCTCTAGCTTTGCAGGAGGTTTTTCGACCAACTGTTTAATTCAGTGGAGAAAAAAAGCAAAAGGTTTAGATCCTAAAGAATCTTTTCTGCAGCACAAACACCAACTCACGGATGCTCCAGACACAGAAAAAAGATCTAAAGATAAGAAAATACACAGAGAGAGAGAGATGCTTTTTACTACAAATAACATAAATACGCTGTTATGTCTTCCATAGTATTTGTTTGCTTCTCTACTGCAGTTTAAAATAAACGTTAGCCCACAGGAAGCAAACACCTCATTCACATATATAGTAGAAATGAAGAAAAGATGGACTAGGATGAACAGACGAGGGAGAGCAGGACAGGATAAAAAAAAGATGCTTGAAATGATGGAAGACTGAGATCCAGATCCAAAACATCTGGAATAATGCACCAAGAGTCGGAGGAGGGAAAGCAAAGTCCCGGGATGGCTGATGGTCTGGCACGAAGAAGTCTGAGTTAAAAAGAAAATAAGAGGAAAGGGGGAAAGAAACCAGCTGGAAATGTGAGTGCAGTGAGACTTATTAGAGGTAATTAAAATCTGCTGCATGAATCTGCTCAACGGGTTCATCCGCCTTTAATCCTCCATCCACTTCCTGGAGAGGCTGTGGTAGTCGGCTATCGTTTGCTGACCCCCCCAAACACCAAACCGCTGCTAGGACTTATTTTTCTCTCTGAAAGGGGTTACATCCTCCGTTCAGAGTCCCTTATGCAAACCCCTCTCCGCTACACCTAGATTGCTATCAGTGAAGATATTTATGTGCTGCACATGTTTCCGATTGTTTAACCTTTGGACCTGTGCAGGAGAGGGGGGGTTGCTGCTGTCCCTGTGGGCTCGAGACCTCCCCGCTGCCCTTGTAGTTTGACTGAGACGGAAACAAGCAGATGCTGTTCCTGTAGGTGTATAATGGACCAGAGGGGAAAGATCACTGTTGGAGCTGGTGACAAAGAAGATTGGGTTACGGCTGCTTTTGAGCAAATGCTTTAGTTTTTTGCATTTAAGATCATTGTTATTTCCATGGTTTATGTCATGAATTAAGTGGTTTGGAGTATTAACAAGGTTAGTTGGCAAACTTAATTCAAAGCGGGAGAAAAATAAATCCATTATTCAAAATTGATCCACTCAAAAGACTGAGAGGGATGTAGACTCTACCTACAATCAAAGCATGACTAACACGTGAACGTTTGTTGTTTAAAATTATTTTTTTTTAAATAATAAATACATATTGTATATAGAAAAGAAGATTTCATTGAACTAAACACAGTAATGTTTTGCTCTTTAACACAACTTGATTGCTAAAGCAAAAAGCTGAGACACTTCAGCAATAATTAACAATAATTGGCCAATAACATGTTTTGTTCAACTTTTACAAATAGCCTAATTTGGACAAAAAACTTAGTAAACATACCAAAAATCCACTTTTTTATTCTGAAGATTTTTTATTTCTCTACTATTTAGATTGTCTCAAATGTTTCCCTGATTCAACACACCTGATTCGCTTAACCTTCTGCAGAAGCCTGTTAATTCTAATTAGTTGCGCTGTAGCAGGGAAACATCTAAATCATGCAGGATTGTGGCCCTAGAAGACTAGGATTGGACAGCACTGCCTGAAGCAGACTGTTCCATGATTTCCACAACTTGTTCCTAAAGGAGACTTTCAGGAGTGTAGGGATGTATTAATACTTCCTAGAAGGACTCCTCCGCATGATGGTTGCAGCATTTTGTGATGCTGCTTGAGTCTGTTTCACAGATGGACAATTTGAATTTCTTCATCCTGATGAGCAGTAATTGTTGTGGTTTCAGCATGTGGCTTGATTTGCAGCAGTAGAGCGTCTACAGACACACAATTGTGGAATGATTGATATTAGTTCACATGGATTTTTTTTTTTACAGATAGTTTTATGTTGACCTATTTTAATCTATCTTTGCTTTTAAAATGGAGTGAGATTGAGATCTTTAAAATAAAAAACCTAGGATTCCTTGAAGGAATGACAAAGTTTAAAAGTAGGACTTTTTAAAATGTTTTTGCCATTCTGGAACAACGTGGCTGGGGACTTAGGTGCCAGTCTCATAACGGTTGTGAGATCAAGTTCCGCTCAGTCTGTCAGTCTTGTCGACACATACCCACACTGTCTGCTGATGGTGGTGGTCGGAGGGACCGGTGGCGCTAATGTGCCCCAGGCAGCTGTGGCTACATTGTAGCTCATCAGCACCAGCGTGTTAATGTGTGTGTGCGTGGATGAATGACTGGCTGTGTTGTAAAGCACCTTTGGGGGTTGTAACAAGCTGTTAGCACTCAGAGTGTATTCCTGCTCTGCTTCACACTTGGCAGCAAACTGCTCCAGATGAGCACAGAAGTCCAAAACGCCACTCGGATCAGATCAGGAGGACCATTCCTCCCAGCAACACCTCTCCAGAGCTCACTGTTGTTGCCCACATAAGCATTGAAGTCCCCCAGGAGAACGAGGGAGTCACCAGAGGGAGCGCTCTCCAGCAGCCCCTCCAGGGACTCCAAAAATGGTTGATAGTCTGATCTGCAGTTTGGTGCATTATAAACCACAGTCAGGACCCGTCCCCCCACACGTAGGCGGAGGGAGGCTACCCTCTCATTCATCGGGGTAAACCCAGGCACCAGATGGGAGCAACTCCAGAGTAGTAGAGAGTCCAACACTTTCCAAGGAAAGTGGTTCTGGAGCTAGATGCGTCAAGGTGAGTTTGAATATATATTAGTTGGAACCTCTCAACCTCACACACCAACTCGGCTCTTTCCCCACCAGAGAGGTGACGTTCCACATACCGAGAGCTAGCTTTGTAGCTGAAGATCAGACCGCCATGTTCCCCGCCCTCGGCTACTGCCCAACACACAATGCACTTGACCCCTTTGGCCCCTCGCACGGGTGGTGGGCACATGGGAAGGGGGACCCAGGTCTCCTCTTGGTCTATGCCTGGCCCGGCTCCATGGGTGAAAGCCCAGCCACCAGAGCTCGCCAACGTGCCTCGACTCTGAGCCTGGCTCCAGAGGGGCCCCCGATGACCTGTGTCCAGCTAGGTAACACTGTTTCCATTTATGCTACTCTTCATAAGGGCCTGTGGGCTGCGCTTTGTGTGATCCCTCACCTAGGACCTGTTTGCCATGTGACCCTACCAGAGACATAAAGCCTCAGACAACTTAGCTCCTAGGACATTGGGACACTCAAACCCCTCCCCACAGTAAGGTGGCAGCCCAGGGAGGGATTTATATTTTAGCTATCATGCCATACCATATGTCTGACTTTATTAATGATGTGTTTTTCAGTTGGGTGTAGATCTTCCTCAGTAGAAATAAATGCACTGGGGGCGAATGGAAACCCATCCAGATGGTGGCCCGCGGTAACGTCGGCTCCAAAGGCTCTACGTAATAAAGTTTGAGGTAATTTTATTTAAGCTGCAGAATGACACGCTTGAGCAGAATCACTCCATTCTCCTTTTGGACGGCTCAGGTCATTTATTTCTCCTAATCCACCCTGCGCTAACAGGCGTGCTGGGGGGCAGATGTCCCGCCATCCACAGGGAGATACATTTGTGATCTGAAGTCACTGGAAGACAACTGACAACTCTTTTTGTTGCCATCATCTTGATGAAACACTGGATGCCAGATGTCGTTTTACCAGGCGTTCATGAAAGCTGTCTGACTCGCCCCACTGATGCCTCAGCTAACATGCAGGGAATGAGGAAAATATGTCATTTGCCATTGTTATATATTACAGCAAGTAGTGATAATTGGTTGAATTATTCCACATGTCATAACCCAGTCATGCTTACTTTAGTTTAAAAGGCTTCTACACTGAGTGATTTGTCATTTTCAACTGATAATTTGCTCTCCTTTATCTTGCACAGCTTTCACACAAAGTGTCAAATACAATTCAATTTCTGCCTCTGCCTCAGCTGGGGCTAACACGGTCAAGCAAATGCTTATTTTCTGAATGTCCTGGGGGAGTTGCAGTTCAGCTTAGGTTTGTTCTTTGATTTAGATTCTTTGGGAAACACTGAAATTGGATTTTTTTTACCCACTTCTGCTGTGACATATGCTCAACAACCTGTCACGCAGAGGAGAAAAACCTAAATGCTTTTTACTGGAATATATTATCTTGAGAGCTGTTGCCTTTTTCAGAAAATATTAGATCACTCATAGAAAGAGTATATAAAGGGAACATGTTTTTGATTAGAGTTGGAAATGATTCAACATTGCTAAAATGTAGGTGAGGTTTAAGTAAATGTATCTCTATTTATTCACTTTGAATTAAGAAATATGGCTCCTAAGCACCTCCCAATGGTGCATTCACTGCTCCAGGAGCTAAAATTGTTCACTTTAGCTTCACCTCTTATTGACTCTTAGCAAATCAATCCAAAAAAGAAAACAAAGGAGGGGAAAGGCGATACCTGCTAACAGGTGCTACCATGTTGGTTGCGCGAGGTGATCTGTATACCACACAAAAACACAACACAGTACAACAATGCCGGTGATGTTAACATTCAGCTCAGTCGCTGGATGTTATTCAGACTCTGACTCTGGAAGCAGCTGCAAGCAGCGAGGCAGCAGTGGAAAGCTCTGGAGCAACCAGTGACTCCGCCCCCTAGCCCACAGACATATATACGTAGACGCCTCGTGCACTGGCGCTGCTATAGAAGCTGCCGTAGTGGCCGGCTGACATCAACAAATTAAACAAAATAAATAAAAATAAATCCCAGCAGTAATCCTATGTGATCTGTTTTCAATAGTACACCGGTTGTTGCAGGTGTAGGCTGCACAAAAACGTTGCCCTCCAGCACCCAATGGGCGTCTACGTATTCATGTCTATGCCCTAGCCAATCAGTCACTGACGGCACATTTAAAGCTGTCAGCCAAACTGACCCATCTGAGTCACGCTGAGTAGTGCTGTTGGAAAAGGGGCTCAAAATTAGCTTACAAGTCAGCCATAGCCCTCCCCCAAAGCCTTCTCCATCTGCGTTGGTACGGAGACACGAGCGCCATTTTGCATCGCCACAAGGGCTCTCCGACAGGCTCGCAGAGAGTGACGGAGACCTTTTTTAACTGTCTGAGAGCAACGTAGAGGCATCACAATAAATGACGGGAAACGTTGGTTTAGAGGTGCCGATCGCATGAAGAGGTGGAGGAGAATGAGGGACAAATTTATCCATGTTAAAAAGTCTCTAAAATACATAGTAAAACACTATCGTAGACCGGATATGTGACTGCAATGGTGGCAGAATACCCCAGAAAGTGCTACACCCTCTGTGTCCTGGCGGGGAATTGCTTCTGAAGGGAAAACATCTCCGTCCATGCATATGCGCGACTCGAGCTGACGGAGACGTATAAATTCCCCACCTTCAGTACAGGTGACTTACTGACTGACTCAGTCATAAAAACAGAACCATGTGACTCAAAAATGAGGTGTTTTAGTAAAAGATTAGAAAACCAACCAGTGTTTAAAATCTGACCATAAAGCTCCACTATTAGTGTGACTTTTAAAAAAGAAAAGGCATGTGAAGCTTTGTCAGCTGCCCTTTGCATGAAGTGTATATTTCTACTTTCATTGTGTGTTTCACTCACTCTAAAAATATCCCTCTGACTGTTTAAGCCCAGAGGGCTCATGCACTTATCTTTTTACCTTGTTTGCCCAAAGAGGAGGAAAAGGAGGAGAACTTTAGAGGCCCTGAAATCTGCCCTCTCATGCAGGAATCAGACTCAGATTATCAAAGGCACGCATGCAATCACGGCCATCTCAGAACGAAACGAGATGCTTTTATGAATTACCTATCTGTTCTGTTTTATTGGCCGGCATGTGCGGGATTACAGTGTACACATGTGGCTCATAGATATTGCTTCAATTATCTTTTCTTCTTACGCCCCCACACTCTCTCCAAAGGCTTTTCTCACAAATATTATAAACCCTCAATGGATTGAAAAGGCGAAGGGGTGTGTGTGTGTGTGTGTGGGTGGGGTGGGGTGATGAATTGACATGTTGGCGTTGCTGTGAAGTTGATCCAAAGCACAGAGCCATGAGGGTTCCCTCCAGGGACCGGTAACCTTATTGTTCCATGTCATCTCCTCCCCTTCTGTTTGAGGAGCAGGTTGTCAACCTCTCCCCAAGGTCACACCAACACCAGCCCCCCTTCTGCACGTAATTGGATTATTTAGTATCATAAAATCAACTTATTGGCCCCCGTCTGGGATCAGAAGTTGGACTAATTTATGTGAAATATAGCAAATCAGTCATCAACAGATCCTGACTTATTTCATGAAATAGATGGTAAAAAGGGACACTTTGATTATATGCTGATGAAACCCTAACCAGGTCTCAGGAGGGTGCTTTTCTAAACTTTCTTATTGTATTTGTTACCAACAAACACCAACAAATGCATGGCATGAATCTGGATCAACCTCACGGTGAGGTTACAGGAGTTTGCCACAAACCTGACCTCCAGATGGTTTGTTACACACATTGGAAACAGGAAGTCGGTTTGAGAGAATACTTAGGAGGAACAAAGCAGTTATATCACAACAGTAATCTGTTAAATCAAAGAAGTGCCACACATGTTTTGGTGATAGCTCAGTGATATGATGAGGGTGGTAAACTCCTGTAATCGCCTAAGGTTTAACCATCTGATTTAGTAATAATGACACTAGCACAGTAATAGAACTGGTACTTATCCTGAAACAAGTTTTTATGACTATAACGTTGATGTTTTATCTCCACAATTAACACAAGCTATTTAAAAAAAGAGTAAAAAACGTTTGTTGTGAACTTTCTCTTTAAGTGACCAAGTCCCAATGTTCCAGCTAATAATGAGCATGTTCCATCTCACTAATATCCAAACTGGTCATTATTTTATATTCTTGTTAAGAGACAAATTATCAATGAATATGGAGCAGTTACTGCTTCCAAAGAACTCCCTTTCTGGTAGATTGATGTTGGGAACGTGATAAAAACACAGTTTCCTGTATCTTTTCATAACCGAACTTGAAAGCACCATGAATATGTTTTGACATAGCGAACATGTAACTCACATGACTGATCGCATTAATGAGCAGCTGTTTCCACTTGAAGATGAGAAACACGGCCAACACTTGCTGTCATGAAAGAATACTTTGCAAAACTCCATTTATTTCTCCTTTAAGGGAAAAATGAAAGGATCTTCCTGGTTAAAATGGTGAAAATATATGTTTGATTATGAAGTTTGCACAATTAGCAAGGGATTAAAGATGAATAAACGATTGTCTGAGTGTGTAACGTCAGGAGACTAAAGCGGTATAGTAGCCGTTAAGATGTGCGTTATCTCATGCTGCTGTAGTAAGATGAGATGATGGCGGGTAATAGTTTAAATGGGTGGGCTGCCTGCCTATTAAATCAGGAGCTGGCAGAGCAACACTAACTCAGGTTACTTATTCTCAAGTGACATGTGAGGAGCAAAGGGAAGCAAGATGTCTTCACTTCACGTCTGTGGTTTGACATTGTGCTCTGTTTGTGACTCTGCAATTACCTGCTCATTTACGTGTGTGTGTGTGTGTGTGTGTGTGTGTGTGTGTGTGTGTTATCTTTTCCAGGAGGCAGCCACATTTGCCAAAGAGCTGGGCTTTGAGGTGAGTTGACCAGCAATTGCACAGTAAAAAAGATCCTAAAGGTTTATTTTTGCTGATAATGAAGTTCTTTTTGGACAGTGATTGATGTGCTATTATACTCTCCAGGCCTTGCAGCAGTTGCTATGGAAACCTGGCAGTCGTCATGGTTTCTTTGTTCAGCCAGCTCTCTGTTATGACGCTTCATTGCACTCAGGGATGTTACTGTATGTCTTCTCTTCACAGCTATAACATTACACCACATCCACACGCTCCGTAGTCCTTTAATGATCAAATTAAAGCGCATCTGTATTAAAGCACAAAATTCAAAAACACAAATAGCCAGCGTGCGTTGTTGTTGTTTTCTTTTCTGAAATGGGCTCAGGTATTTTAAGTGCCATCTCTCTTTCAGAGGTAAAGCTGCCTTGAATATGGCTCTGCTCTGTGTGAATAATTGTCATCCAGAATGAAAGGGCAAAGTGAAGATCTTTGACATTTTGTGTCAACTTGATTTGGCAGAACACTGTGAAATTGCATTGGATGAAGGTGATTTTTTCAGATAACACCAGCCGTGTGTACTGTACTCGCCGCATCTCTGGGTGGAAAGATGTTTTCTTCACACTTGTTTTTCCTTACTCTTGTCACTTAAAATTATACTTTTCACAACAACGTCCTGAACAATGCTTTTACGCCTATAAGATCGGTGAATAAAGCAATCACCTAAATGACTCTAAGACAACACACTGGTAAAATTAGCATATTTTGATTCAGTCATTATGATCACAGTTTGGCCATTTCTTTCAAATTGTTTGAAAGCTTACGAAATATTTTTACTCTTAAAATAAAACATTTATAAAATAAAACAGAGCAAAGCGAGTCTCTTGAGCTTCCTTTGACTTTATATTTTAAAGAGGACCTAGAATGTAAACCAACATGTTCCTTGTTGTTGTTGAATAAGACAGCTTGGGTGGTCAAAAGTAGCATGCAAAAAAGTCAAAGCCGTGTGTGACCTACTTTTTATGTAAATTAGAAAGTTGAAAAAGGCGAGAGAGAAACTTCTGATCTGAGAAAGCCTTCCTTAACACGTCATAAGGGGGAGCCACGCCTCCTCAAACCTGCATGTCTCCAGTGTCTGAGGCCTTCTGGGGAAACCAACCAATCAGCAAGCAGCTCATTATCATATTCATGTCCTGGCCGAGTGGGAGGGGCAAACATCTCTTTTCACAGCAAGGCTGGTTTAGGGGTTTTACAGATGAAAGCCTAAAGAACATTTCTGATGCTTTTCAGAGTCTCAAAGCTCTGATTTAGATTGAGCCACTTAGCTAGGGTTTGTTTGCAAAACAGAAAAAGCCGCTGGTTTATTTCTGATTCTCATAAAGACAACGATGTCATTTCCCAGTGAAACTCTTGCTAATTTGCTAATGAAGCGATTTCAGGGAAACCATAATTAAATATTGTCAATATCTAACCCTCCAACACAGCGTGATGTACTTCTGATGTATTCTGAAACACTGTTATCATCACATTATGGATGACTAACACAAATGACAGCCTCACTTCCTCAGTATAAATACAAGATAAAGAGCTTGTCCCCTTCAACGCAGCAATCAGCAGATCTGAACACAGTCGCCTGATTGTGATCAGTTTCCTTTAAATGCTCAAAGAACTCTCTGCATCACAGCACTAATTGAATCTCTCCCTCGCAGTATTTTCCAGGCAGCCTGCAGTGGAGATTATCAGTTTCTCACTGGCTTCAACAGAGGAACACAATTTAACACCCTTGTAAAGCTTTCATATTTCACGCTTTGTTGATTTATGTCTGATCAGTCACCTCACAATCGTAAATATTGCCATTTGTCAGCAGTAAACCGAATCGACCGTATCATTTGTCAATCCGTTTGTTTTGCACTCGATCTGAATGCTGTTTTTCCCGTGTTGTTTGGCTCTATAGGAAGCTGTCAGGTGAGTGTTTCTGACAGGCAGGAAGGAGCATGCTGCCTATGTGTGGGTTACCTGTGTTTGTGTGCCATGATGCTCACTCTATAGTATACAGTACACGCACCACCTACCCTTCGGCTTGCACAAGTAGCTTTATCTGACAACAGCACATCTCACTCTTATTTTCATCTGCCCTCCTCTAACTACACAGAAGCATCATCGAGCACTCTTATTGATCCACCATTATCACTTGATCCGTGATGCTTGTGATCTTTGATTGACCACTCAGATTCTGCTCGTCAAGATACATTTATTCAACTTAACATCACAGACGGATGACATCGCAGCGATCGCAAACAAGACCCAAAACCTCCCCAAGGAGAACGCAAAGAGGCAGCGAGTGGTGGTCTTCACTCAGGGCAAGGACGACACCGTGGCGACTGTTGGTAGGTCGCTCTCGTTTCCTGTGTGTTGTCTGCTTATTCACAAATTTTCTTCTCAAAGTCATCCCTTATTTTGGCCCCTCTTGGACATATTTACCCTCCACTTAAACCTTACAACATGAAACTGAAGAGTCCGGCTTTAAATAAATGCTTGTTTTTGAAGTTAAGCTCCGATAAAAAAAAAAAGAATGCTTGCACTACATTCTGTCATCTCAGAGCATAAAAGAAGTGTGGGGGATGCAGAGAGCCGGCATTGATTTGTGAAGCACTTCTAACTTTGTCTTGGACAGACTCCAGGCCGGTCCTCAGCAATTTTTAATGCTTCAACTCTAACATCCTGTCCCCTTTTGTCTTTAGAAAGAAAAATAAAACGTAAAAATCTCCTTGCAAAATGCTAGCAAAGTGACCTTGGGGAGAAGTTGACAGAGCTTCAAATCAATCCAATTTCCTTTGATACAGAGCATATTTGGTAGTAGGACATTAAAAGGCAGTGTCATCATAACAGAGCCTGGGTTTAGGCAGTAGTTTCCGATTACTGCTGGGAGCCTTTGACTTTGTTTGGAGCCACGGGGTGTCTCTCCTCATTGCCCTTGTGGTTTAGTTCAGACTATCAGAGCACGGGGAGAGAGGGCCCTCAGGTAAAGACTCCATCATATCAATCATCACTGGGCTCTGCACACAGACACCACTGCTAAAGCAACTCAGATATGTTCAGAAGTGTGCTGTATCAATCCATCATGTCATGTTGGAGCCCATTATGTCATATTGTATTGCATTATGTTTAGGGATGCACCCTCGTTATCCCAAAGTGAGTATAAATACAAGAACTTATTGAGTACTTGCAGAGTGCCAATAATAATAGATGCTGTTGACCTGAGTCATGGTTTTGTTCAGGTTCAGTGTAACAGAACAGAAAATGATTTTTATCTAAAGAAACTTAGTGAGATGCTGCTGTAGCTCAGCTGAGAGAAAGTGGTAACACTCCAGTGGTGTCACTGTACTTGTGTGAGTTCACAGTATTGGACCAATACCTGATGCTGACATCTGGATCAGGGCATCATGAATTATTCATAATGCATCATTATTATAACATCATCATTTATATCTCATTATATCATATTCTACTGCATTGTATTAAATTGTCACATTGTATTGTAACAGAAATGTTTGTACTTTACCATAACCCATCATATTATTGTTATTTTTGTGTCTTATTATAACTCATTTAATCATATCTCATTGCATTTCATCACATCATACAGCAAAGTATCCTTTTTCATCATATCCTGTACTTTGTATACTATTTTAATTCTTAGACAACTACAACTCAAGGTATACCTGCTCTTAGTTTAGGACCAGTCAGCTGAATAAAGGGCGACTGTTTCACACATGAGTTAGATCAATGAGTTCATCATTTGGTTAAAGTATAAACATTCAGTCATTCAGACATGAGTTCACATTTACATTCATTCAAATGTTCCCACAACAGAGCTGAAGTTAGGAGACATAACCTGTGTTTGTGGTCAATGTGAAGTTAAATAAGAAGAAAATAATTAGGTAATTTGGCATTATGGAAAACATTTGATTTGCTTCTTAAATCTCAATGTTTTGTTGTTCCTACAGTAATGAACACTGTTATCGACTGGAGAAAGCCTTATTTTTCACTTCCCCTGGGGAGCTCTATTGTTTTTTTGTCTGAGAAGAGCTGCTGCATTTTCAACCTGACTCAAAATGCTGTTGCAAGCATGCTTGTTTTCTGTGTATTTGGCTCAAGTGTAGTAAAATTTATGCTTAGAAGCTGCACAAAAATGGTATGGAAATGAAAATGTAGGGAAAAGCAGCATGGGTCCTATAAAAAACAAACTCTGAAGGACCTTTAGAAAGTTTTAAGAACTTTTGACAAAGATCTCTTTAAAAATCTCAAGTTAGTCTTGCTGCTGGAAGGCAAAATCTAAAAAATAAAGAGTGAGTAAAATTAGCCGTGAACTTGTTAGAATCTAATTAAATGTTGATTTGATACAACTTTTAAAAAATTAATTAAATTAAAAACATAGGTTTATAGTCATGTAACTAATTTTACAAATGAACTCATTGTGTTTTATATCATTTGATCATTTGATTATTGATTCAATATCAAAAAGTCTCACATGTATTCAAAATTCCCTAAAATCTAGATGTTGTTTACAGTTTTCAGCCATATTTATATTGTTTGATCTGATAATCACTGGACACACACACACACACACACACACACAGAAGTGGTCTTGATAAGTAGCTGTGACATACAAAGGAAAATGTCAGCAGTGTATCCTGATACAACAACACTCGTCAACTGTCCTGTAGCAGCTGGCACGTGCACTTGCAGTGAAAACAATAGACGCTGGTGTTGTCATTATGCAAATATGCTGCTGTTTTGTTTGGGACTATAAGTACGTGATGAAAAGCAACCAGCTTTTTAGGAGTGTTACTGGCTTCGTGCCAACTGTAGTTGAGTTTCTTGTTGTTGGACTTCTTCACAGGAGGAAACATTTGTTCAAGTTTTATAATGACCAAATTAATAAAGTCTGAAGAAGAAAAAAAGAAAGAAACGACTAACCGAGCAAAATCCTGCAAAGACCTGCAAACTGCAACATAAGCTGTGTTTTTCAGCTGTAAACTCAATTTCTTTGTGATTGAATGATTTCACTTCCTGGCAAGTTTACTGCTCCACTTTATATGCAGACATGGGTAAACCCACAGTAGACTATGTAAAGAGTAAAAGTAGTCACAGTCTGCTTGGTGTCAGGGACTGAACGGTCAGTTGTCTCAGAGATTAAAAAGGCAGTTATTGCAGAGAGAGAGAGAGAGAGAGAGAGAGAGAGAGAGAGAGAGAGAGAGAGAGACATGTACAATCTAATGCATCGTAGCAGAGTTAGCTACCTGCTAATTTCATGTGCACTCTTGATGTAATAAAACCAGAACACAAAACCTTAATCCCCCTTCCTGGGATGATTGATTCTATTTAATCACAGGTCATCCTAATAAATCCCCTTCACTTAGGGCCCCGTCCTCGGTGCTGGGGGTGATGGATAATTCCTGCCTGCTCCCCTCATTGCTCCTGCATGAAGACACAACCGTGTATGAACTTTATATAAAGTCTGTGATGAATGCCGGCTGATTTTTGTTTGCAATTTGTCCTCCTGTCAGGAGTTGATCATTTGCCAGCCTCTGTGTGTCATGTTAAACCATTTTATAAACCATTTTATGATTAAGAATGGGAGAATGCCTCTCCCGATGGTATAATTCTCCAAAAAGAGATGTCAATTTGTTAGTTCCTTTTTCCCACCCTTCACTTGAAGCCGTTACTCACATCGCAGCAGGAACTGCCCTTTATTCAGCGCCTCTGACACCCCTGAACTACACGAGCTGTTGCTTATACATTATTGCCGTAATTAAGATCTCTACGCTCTGAACCTTAACGGTGAGGAGATCTAATAAAGCATCGTTCAGCAGGGGTTGGAGCTCTGATAAGGACTTGATAAAGCCTGATCTATACCCAGAGGATGTCATCTTTTACTTTCCACTTCCCCGTCGCGAGCCAAGATGGTTTACGATGTGACATAGATCTGTATTTTCTATTGGCGGCTAATGCAGGAAATAGGGGTAGAAGACTTTCACATTCAGCCTGCATGTGAAACTCAGACTGATCATATTTAAAAAGTAAAAAAATGTATGTTTAAGAGGAGTTTTTCAATCTATTAAGATTGAACATGATGTTGCCAGAGTCATTATTGTGAAATGTGAAAGGAGTTCACAAAAAGTGATGTTTTCAGATGTTCTGGGAGCCAGGAACAACAGAGTCGGGAGGATTTTGGCAGAAGGCGGTTTGGGTTTTTATTGCCATGTCCACGACAGATTTTTGTCAATGAGATCTTTGTTAAGAACAACAGGGGAATGGTTGGAGAGTCATTTTTTAGCAGATCACATGGCTTTGTTGTCTAAAGAAAGATGTTCACTGAAAAACATTTTTTTTTATTATGTCTGATCATAATTGCTCACTTTGAGTTTCATGCAAGCTAAACATGAAAATAGTCTCCTACACCTATCTCCTGCATTAGCTTCTGATAGAAAATAGACGGTGAAACTCTAGGATTAAAAAATCCTGACAGATCTACGTCACACTTTCACTTAACATTCATGGACTCACCCATCTCGACTCACGACAGGGAAGGCTGTTGCTGGTTTAGGTCCAGGAAACAGCAGAGAACGTCTCTGCTAGTAGAAGCTAACTGTTAGCATTAGCAACTCTACCACACAGCAGAACTCCTCCAGGCTTGTGTTATTTGTGGAGATAAAACATCAACGTTGCAGAGCAAACAGAGTCAGTGGTAGAGTCGTGTTGCTGTTAGCCAATCAGAGGAGAGATGTCCAGATATCAGGATGTAAGACTCCGACTCCTGCTGCCTGAAACTCAGTTGTGATCTGGCAGTCTTCTAGTTCCTGAAACAGGAGCACCAGGGCTTTTGTACCCAGAGTGAAACTTACAAGGGATTCATTCCTACTAGAGACCACTGCAAATGTGAACTGCACCTTTAATATGCATACATCCACATATACATATAGAGGTATGTTAACAGAAAAAAAATCCAGTCTT
Source organism: Aphyosemion australe (assembly GCA_006937985.1). Lineage (NCBI taxonomy): Eukaryota > Metazoa > Chordata > Actinopteri > Cyprinodontiformes > Nothobranchiidae > Aphyosemion > Aphyosemion australe. The sequence continues at coordinate 849,817 of SSNS01000143.1, forward strand.
CAATTGCATTTAATGCAACTTTATATTTTACACCCTCATACCGCCACACATTTTATATCACATGGTTATTTACATGGAATGTTTTTATTTACAAACATAAATATCACTGATTACAGCTTCCATTGCATCCAAAAATCAAGTCCGCAAAAATTTTAAGTATTTCTTCTGAAATAATTGTTTAAAGAGTCGGAGAAACTAGCTGTTAACAAGCATGTGCACACACACACACACACACCACCCAGTAGGAGGAGCAAACAGAGAAACAGCAGCATGCTGGCAGATTTTCTCTCCACCTCGTTCGCTGGAAGAAAGGGTGGATATTTTTTTTAAAGAGCCAAGCGGCTCTGATCTGTAATGTTTCATATTGGCTCGTCGAGACTCTGCTGCAGATCAGTGCAGGCACGTAATGAAGGTGCAATAATTATGATTTTAGGCAGAATTTTTATTTTTTTAAATAAGCACTATAAATATGAACTAAAATGCCAAAATAGTGACCACACATCTCTACAGCTAGCCTATGAACTAGACCAAATTCTTGCTTTGCAGAGTTTGGTCTAGGCAGCTTCATTGGAAACCTCGCAGCCTGATCCGCTGCTTGGCTGTCCAATCACAGCTCGCTATAGTTTTGGTTTGGCCAATCACAGCGCTCTATATTGTGGGCCAATCACAGAGCGGGAGTAGCCGATGACGTCAGTGCTGCGGCCGCAAACACAAACAACATGGCGGCAACGCAGGAACCACATTAGTTTGAAACAGCTTTGTCATCAACATTGGATTATTTAGACTCCAACATGCGTAAGTCTGTCGGCTATACTTAGCAGCTTCTTATTTTTATCAAACTAAGTAGTGCAATGTCCCAGTACACCTGATATTCACATGTTTTTCATACAAAAACGACAGAAATCATTGATGTTAGACGACATTAATGCCTCCCGCTTTTCCGTCGCTGTGATTACGTCACGTTGTTCGTTACTCTGATTGGTCCTAGCGCTATCCAATTGCGTGCTGACATTTTGAAAGACAACCGTAGATCCCGCCTCACGACTGAGAGCCGTCAATGGTTCGTGGCCAGACTATATATTCACATATATAGGATGGCTTGCCAGGCTACTCTACAGCACTATTAGACACGCATTTATACAGTTTATGAGCAAAAAATGTTGACTTGGGGGTGACTTGCTCTTTAAAGTGATCTAAGAAATTCTATGAAATGTTAGATATTGGAGCAAAGGCAGTTTGCTAGTGTGTCTGTTTGCACAGGAGTACTGTAGCAAGTCAATTATTTCTCCATTCAGAAGCTGTTCAGAATGTTTTCCACAAGGGGTAAGACAGAAGAAAGGTTTTGTATAGATCTCTAATAAAATCTGACCTGATCTAAACTAAAAGTATTGGCTCAAGTCCGGCTAAATAACATCACACCAACAATTGTAGTTTTAATCTTCTAGCTGAGTACACCAAGTCATTTTTCACAGATCTAGCTGGGAAAAAAACTGTGAACCTTTGTGCCAAATATTTCTCCTAAAGCTACTGGCAGTCCAGAGCTCCTCTGAAGTAAATGGAATTATAAAGCTGAGTTATTGAGGTCCTTCTGGCTATAAATGGACATGAAAAGTCAGATTGTTTTGTGTGCATCATCCTTCAATCACTGTCACAAGCCCTTAGATGAAGCAGATGCACCAACATCAAAACAGCTGCAAAAGCATTTCCAAAGACCAAATGAGACAAACAAGTGGCTGATGAACACAAACATAGAATAAAACTAGTGTTTGCAAGACATGATCTAGTTAGGCTAAATGTATGATCTAGGTAGAGGGAGCATCGTGGTTTACAGCGGCCCAGTAAACAACAACAACAGACAAAGAGAGAGAATACTATATTTTGGACTGGCTGAGTCAGAGTTTTGACCTTAACCCATCTGAGGTGCTGTAGCATGACAGAAAGAGAGCTGCTCAAGACGTCCCTAAAATATTAACGAGCTGGTTCTCTATTGTGAGGAAGAATATTCCTCTTCAGTGTTGTGCAAGTTTCATAAGTTACAGGAAACTTCCAGAAAACCAAAGAAAGTTCTGTGAGTCGATGATTCAAGAGTTACACCGACACCATATCCAGCCTGAAATAAGAACAATTACTGGGTGGGTTTATTAATAATAAGGATAAATTCACAGTATTAAACTACTACTCATCATGTTTTAAAGGAAAAATTCATTGAAAGTAAAATGTATTCACTTTAGAATTTGTTTTTTTTTATGGTACAAAGATTTAAACAAGTATGAGTCTTATGGCTTATTTGATAATAAACCAATAAACCACAGTGATCAAGAGCCTAGGAACTGGAGCCTACTTATAGATCATAAAGCCTTTAGTGGCAGATTTATGAATATGATTTACAAGAGCAGCATCACGATCGGCTCAAGAGACTCCAGTACTTAAAGGGATCGCTCAGACCACTGGAAATGTGTTTCTGTGAAATGGGTGTAAACAAATAATATCTTACCTGTCATAGATAACTCCTACCAGCCTCAGTTTGGAGAAACAAATTAGTTCAGGTGATTTCATGTCTGATCTGAGAACTTTCACTCCATCACGAATTCTTTGTTATAACAACAACAACAACAATAATAATAATAATAATAATACAATGTGTTTTTATTTATTATTATTATTTATTATCCATTTATTTATTTTATTAGCTGTAGAGCTATAGCACTTTCAGATTAATATCATAGTAATTTAGCAGAAATAACCATAAAATGTTAACTTATGTAAAAATATGGATGGGTTAAATGTGAAACAAACAAAACAATATGTGTTGAGGTACTTTTAAAGATTCTAACCGGATTTTGATATTTTACATTATTTAAGCCTCTAAAGCCTACACCCTGTGAGAGGGGATATGCTTAGCTATTTTAAATACCATGGGCGTATTTATTTATTTATTGCAGAGGACCTGACAAACTGTAATGCATTATTAGTGCACACTTTTATGTGCGGTTAATCATTTCAAGAGGGCGGAGTATTTTGAAGTGCCTAGACGTTTTTATCAGCCACAGCAGGATGGCGTCTGTTCTGTACCCTAACATCAGGTGTTGCTCAGCTGCAGGATGAGCATCTAGCAGGGAGCCTCATTAAACAAATTTCTTGTAGTTTTTCGCCCCCAACTCATCCACATGTCAGTCTTTTGTCTCCGGCACCTTTTTGAAGGTTCACGTCTGCACTGGGGCCCTCAGATTGTTTGAAGATGGTGTGTGTGTGTGTGTGTGTGTGTGTGTGTGTGTGTGTGTGTGTGTTTTAGGTTGTTCTGACATAAGTTGCTGATTTTATGTCACTCTACACCTCAGGACTTTGTCATCTGGTGGATTTTTGCTTCTCCTTCCCCCCTCTGTGTTAGGCTCTTTGAAGTGTGATAATTGAAGCGGTGTAATCCGGTGAAAATAATTAAGACTCTCTTAACACGTTTAATTTTGAACAGAAACCACCACTCTAACTTTGTACTGTTTTTAATTCAACACAAAAAGCTTGTTGACTGTCTGATAATTTAACATCTCCTTTTTTGTCATTCACTCTAAAACAGAAGTTATTTATTCTATTTACTCACTCAACCTTTTTGTAATTATCATATTATTAAAATTCTTCACCTTTTTCTATTTTTGTACATAAAATGAATGTGATTTTAGTCATTTCTTGAATCTTTTTAGATCTTTTCTTACTATTTATCTAATTTGGGAAAAATAAAATAAAATATGATCCTAAATTATAAACCATGGAAGACTCGTGTTAGAATTCCTGCTCCCTTGTGGACACATTACCAGACAGCTGCAGACACCATGGACAAGTTGTTCTTAATATAGAACTCACTAGTCTGCTTGGTGGATGACTGCCATGTATGTGGACCAAGTGTGTGTGTGTGTGTGTGTGTCATTATACTGCCATGCTTTTGCTTTTTTGTTTACATCTGGTGAATTTTGCTCCATAGATTTTTAATCTCATTAATCATCTCCATACTGTTATTTAATTACAGTGTATGCATGAATAGTTGGTGCTTAAAAGTTAAAGTCCCACTAGTTGTCACACACACTGGTGTGTGTGAAATTTGTTCTCGCATTTGACCCATCCCCTGGGGGAGCGGTGAGCTGCAGACACGGCCGCGCTCAGGAACCATTATCCAACCCCTTATTGCTGGGTCAACAGGGAGGCATTGGGTCCCATTTTTTCAAAGTCTTTGGTATGACCCAACCGGGATTTGAACCCCGAGCTCCCAGTACACTCATAGGCCACTGAGCTGATATGCTTGTAGCATTAAAGGATTGCATTCCTTTTTGACAGCTTTTAAGATAAAATATTGCAGACTTTTATGTACCAACATATCCTGGAAGCAGAGTTTGTACCCAAAAACTTTTAACTGTCTCTGACTGACCACTGCACTTCATTCTCCAAGTTTTTGTCCTCCTCCAACTCCCTCACCAATGGTGTCCCACAAGGTTCTGTGCTGGGTCCTCTACTGTTCCTCCTTTATTTGCTTCCTCTTCAGTACATCCTGAGCTCTTTTAAAGGAATCTCCTACATCTTTACGCAGATGACATCCAATTGTACATCTCATTTAAGCCCCATGAGATGTCTAAGCTGCAGCTGTGCACAGCTGCTTAGACTCTATTAAAACCTGGATGGCTGGGAGCTTTCTACAGCTGAATGAAGACAAGACTGAGATCCTCATCTGTGCCCCAGACAAGCTGGTTCCCAAAGGCAGAGATTCTCTTGGTCAGCTTGCTTCTCACACCAAACCCTCTGTCAGGAATCTTGACCTGACCTTTGACCCAGCTCTCACCTGGATTCCCATGTCAGTTCTCTTGTTGCTCTTCCTTCTTCCATCTCAGGACCCATTCTGTCCTGCTCTGAACTTGAGATTGTTCTCCACACTTCATCTCCTCAGCTTAGACTACTGCAACTCGATTTTCACTTGTCTGAGCAAAACCTCCCAGAACCGTCTACAGGTGGTCCAGAATGCCCGTGCTCGGCTTCTGACCAAGTCCTCCAAACACACCCACGTCACCCCGCTCCTCTTCAGCTTCACTGGTTAACTTAGAGTCATTTCAAGACCCTGGTTCTGGTTTTTAGGGCCTTACATGGACAACACCATCATACATTCAGTCCCTACACCCCAGTGATCAAAGCCTACTGTTTGTGCAGGCACCAGGTAAAGACCAAAGGTGACAGATCATTTGCTGTGTGGCCCCCAGACTCTGGAACTCTCTCCCCCTGAGCCTGAGATCAGTGGACTTGCAGAGCCTTGTCTAGTAACATGATTTCTGACAGAATGACTAACCATGTTTTATGTTCTCCTGAACAGGAGACAAAGTGACCATGTTTCCTGTTGTGGACATCGACCAGAATATTATTGTGGACACCAATGGAGCAGGAGATGCCTTTGTGGGAGGTATATCATCACACACATCTACGTTTGGGTATTTTTTTGGTACGGTCAATTATCTAGTAATGATGTCTCCAGATTATGGATATTATAATGTGGGCTGTGTTCATTAAACGACTCTTAGCGCCACACAGTTCAGAGTAGGTATTCAGCTACAGTAGCCCACACGCATCAAAAAGGCAATGTGTCATTGTGGTGTGCGCGGGTGGGAGACACTGTAGGCTCACACACAGCAAACACCACACATCAGCTTTCAAGCTCTGCATGTTTTATTTACTGTTTCTGCTGCTTCCTGCATTCAGCGTCTCTCTCAGGGGTCAGACAGCCCTCTGTCCATGTCCTGTAATATGTAGAACAGGTCTGATCTGTCATGTGCAGCAGCTCTGTCTTTTTGCTCCAGTGCTGCCGCATCGACGCGTCTGTCGCATCACACGTCGCCCTCTCCCCCACAGCTGTGCGTGCACTGCCACAGTTATAACTTCCTGCAGTACCATGTCGTTAGAGCAGGGCAAGCAACCCAAGGAGAAGGAGCAGAATGCCATGGAGAAAACTGGTGCCATCCCCGAACAGCGTTAGAGGGAGGAGAACTTTAATATTTAGAATAGACTTTGGTGAGAAATATAATGAAAAAAGTAAAAGCATTACACACTGTGAATTTAAAACATTGATCTATTTTACTCCTAACTGCTTCCTGTGTTGTTTTTGAGATAATGAGTGGTACTATGCTATTCATCTGCCCACCCAGGATTCCTCTCTGCATTGGTCCGAGAGCAAAGTTTGGAGGAGTGCATCCGGGCCGGACACTACGCAGCCAATGTCATCATCCAGCGGGTCGGCTGCACCTTCCCAGAGAAACCGGACTTTCACTGATGAATCCAAACTCTGAACATTTGTCTTTCCCACAAGATACTTTCTGTACTTGTATTTTTATATACATTTTGTTTTTATTTACAATGACTGACTTCATGGGACTAATTCTTTTTTTTTCTTTGCTGCTTTTACCAAGCTTTAATAAGCAACAGAGGTATTATAATACGATTCAAACAATGTAGTACCATCATACTATGGAATATATTTATGTTTAATGCAGCATTCCACCTGAAGTTGTTTTATAGAATTGAGAACTGAATTTCTTCAGGCATAAAAAGGTGGTGAAGAGCTAAATACTAATCAGTGCGTCAGCACCCCCTCATCGCTGCTCTAAGTAATTCAGACATCACAAATGTCATAATGTATTTATTATTTGTATGCTAAAGAAACCCAGTCAGTGTTTTATCCTTTAGGAGCAGCATAAACTAGTTACTTCATATTGTAATGATAATATGTTTAGTTTTTGCTCCTTTATGTAATTAATACAGCCAACCTTGAGGAGGTAATAATGATGCAGACGTGGTGTGTTTAGTGGTTTTAAGATGTGATTGCAACACAGTAAGGTATAAACTTTTATCTCTATTTCCTGCAGGTGGTAATCAATAAGCCAGTCCTTAAATGTTCCTGCAGAAGCGGTCTATAAATTGAGTTTAAAGGAGTAACTGGGGTCCTGGCCAGGTTTTGCCCCGCAGATGGGCAGCAGTATTTATATTTGTATTTACCACAAATAATCAAGATGGATGTTAAATTTCACCAAATGAATACAGGCCAATAAAACCATCAAAGCAATAAGAATAATAAGACTTGTATTAGATGAATGCAGCTGAAATTACTCATTAAAAGTGCCTCTACAGGGGGCTTTCATGCTGACTGGTAACCAATTATCTCTCTAATTACATCTGTATTACCGCATGAAAAATGAGCTTTCTGGTATGCTGAGTGAAGAGAGCACATCTATTTTTATTATAGCAGAAATAAAATATAAAAACATTGATATTCAATGAGTTTAAACATGCCCATGGGCTACTGATGTTAATAGGAGTGTTACATAAAAAAAATAATATGCATTCTGCAGAGGCTAATCCACTAAAACAACATGAAGTGCTGATGGAGAGGGGGAAAAGTGAAATTGACCTCCACTACACTGAAGTAGGGATGTCTACAGTGGAAGGAGAAGAAGAAGGGGGAGGGTACCACTTTGTCACAGGCTGCTATGTAGATTAACCTTTCAATTAGTTGTTATCAGGTCCTCTCCATGTCGGCGCGAGCGTTTCAGCCCTCGCTTTACATCCAAATCGCTCGGAATATGTCGTGTGAGGAGGAACGCTCCCAGCTGCCGTGTTAACTTGAATTCCCTGCTGAACATCTTTTTCGCCCCCTCCAGGGCTCACTATTTGTCCTCATTGGGGATATTTGATAGTTAATGGTGATAAAGAGGTCATGCCATCATTGCACGTCGCACACGTACTACTTTTCTTTTTAATCTTTAGCGGAATGCATCGCCCCACTTCATTGTAATAGTTAAATATAAGAGAATTACGACACCCCTCGGGAAAATAATGAAAAAAGGAGAGGGAAAAAAAGATAACGACGAGGGAAAGCGGTATTTTAGGTATGTTTTTTGCCTGCGGGAGTGTTAAATACGCTACCTGGAATATTAAAAAATAAAAGGTGTTTCACTTTAAGTGAACGTTCGAGTCTTCGCAGGTTTTATGCAAACAAATGATCGATTTAACAAACAGCCAATTAAAGTCTAAAATGATCCAAATCACTTTCAAGTGTAACCAACTGTTTCAAGGAGGAATCCTACTAAAGGTGGGCCGGTGTTAAACGTATGTAAATGAGGTTAAATATTTAGCTCGTGTCATCGCCTTTCAGCCACTTTACGTTCGTTACAGCGCGTTTGCAACTTATTAACAAGCTATTTCAACGCTCAGAGCCGTAAGTTTGGATTTTATGAGTGTTAGAGGTGAATGATATCAATTCATCACCGGAGGCACCTTAAGAGGCGGGTCAATTGAGTGAAGTGACAGATCACACAGCCAGTGCCGTGCCTCTCAGAGTGAGCTCATACATAGGTAAGGTTTAATGAGACTCCATTGGATTGTAATCAGCGTCATGTCGGATTCATGTAAACTACAACATTGTAACAAAATGGCGACTGTTTAGGTGACATCAGTAACGCTGGAAACGATGACATTTATCAGCTCAACTCGGCGGAACACAACTCCGGGTTTGTTTTTTATCGGTTCCTCTCTTCGCTCGGCGGCTCGGCGGAGACCGTGTCTGTAACAGCAGCTGTCAGAAAGTGAGCATTGATTATTTATACGTGTGTCATTACCGCTCGCGGGTGATCACTTGGTCGTTGTCGAGCTGTCAAAAAAAACTTTTTCGGTGTGTGTGTTTGAAATTCAGTTTGTTTGTGTTAGGAAGCGACGTGACACCGTGGTATTTTGGAAACGACGTGCCGCAGGAGTAAATTTGAACTTGTAAAGGGTTGTGTTAATGTCAAAAAAGGAATCTGAAACCGAAAATATTTATCTTTCGAGGACGTTGTGTGTACTTCTCCTGAAGTCGGTGGAAGTTTCTAGCTAAATGTCACGGTGTGAAAAACTTGCTGCTTTTGGCATATAGTCTTTTAGACATCTGGTTTGGTGTGCGGATTATAGTGTCAGAATGTGGATTAAGTCACTTTGATTCCTTTAGCAGCGCCTGCATCTGTTTTTATCCATCTGTTTCTCATGTTTTAGCTGCCCTGCACATCCTTAAGTTTCAGCTTTTATAAAATCCATTTGTTCTTCTGCTGAAAGCTATCATTGTGGAATTTATTTGTGCCAACTTTTCCTGAAGTTCACCCAGCCGTATTAAGGATGTGGATGTACCTTATGTCATGCGGTGGCAACGGTGCACGGACTGGACAAGAAGACCGTCCTTGAACAGTTGGAATTAAGTGTTCATGATGGCTCTATCCTCAAGGTTACAAATAAGGGAAGCACTTCCTACAAGGACCAATCTTGCCTGCTGAAGAACATCGAGAGGTATCTGAGGAATCAGGATGACCTCTCAAACGTTGTTGACAATCCCGCTTTTCGGCAAAGGTTGAGGCTGGCGGCTAAGCGGTTGGTTAGCGTTGGCAGGTTGGTTAAAAATGGCCCGCGGTATAAACTCAGCCATAGTGGCATGGAGGGAAGGAGCTCCAGGTGTCCAAGTGCTTCCCCCTTGGTCCTGTCATCAGTGACACTCCTCCCCCATGAGCGAGACCAGGTATGTAAACACCTTGGCCTTGTATGCTCGCCTACTCACTTCCTGTTTCACTCTTAAGCTGCCACTGTGTCCTACAAGTTACTCTTGTTATGATCGTGTTATTGATGTTTGTCTTCTTGGCTCCACCACTTTCTGTTTTTATATCAGCAGGAGCTGTTTGGAACCTATACTGAAGCATTTATCACCTCAAAGTTGGAGGGATGAGAGTGGGTTACCACTGAATGGAATTTGCTCAACAGGAATTTTACAATTATAGTCTTAATGTTGGGATTTAGGCCTAGGAGGTCAGAAATATTGCCATGTAGAGTCCATCCCTTTAAGGCTGTGTTGCCAGTGGTTTCCATAATAAGAGAGCTTGGATAATCAGAAAGTCATGCTGACAGTGTGTGGTAGGCAGTCTGCTTTGGGCTTCCCACAGGTTATGTAACCCTAGCCTAATGACCTTAAAGGATGGGACCAGCTATCTTGTGAGTTGCAGTGGAGCTGGTATTTTATTGCTAATTTGCAAGGATATGAAAACATGTTGAGGACGAACGCCAGAATAGTCTCAGACTACGTGCTGCCCTAGAGAGGAAATAAAACCGTTTAAACAAACTTCCAGGTTGCATTGTTTCTGCTGCTTTTTGCCACCCCCAGGGGTGGTTCATGGCTTGCAGAGATTGGGTTTCTGTTACCAGTGCTTGGCAATAACACGCTCTGTAGACAAATGTCCTGGAATGCTAGCAGTTTTGGTATTGCAATACAATTTTAAAACTCCGTCAAGTGCAGGAGGGTGTTTGATGGAAAATGGCTGTCACTGTGTAGCTGTGCAAGCAGTGAACAGTCATCTCGTTTGTTGTGAAGGCTTATACCATGTCCTGTGTTCAGGCTTATCAAGATTAAGTGTGGTCTCATACTTTATGCACAAGTTATGCTGCTGAAGTGGTGAGCGGCATCAGGCGATAGAGATGTCACCCTTTCACCAGTTTCACAGTGAATAATCAGGAAGCGACACCTTGATACTGCAGCCACAACTGTGACTGTGTCTGTGGTCAGGCCATTTCAACCTATTGCTCCCGGCCTGATGACATCAGATTCTGAAGAGACGCTGGCAGGAACAAAGACAAGGAATGAGAGTTTTTCTTTTTTTTTTTTCCCCTGCTGTGTTATGCAACCACTTGAGCTTGCTCTGTCTACCAGCAGTGTTCTAATAGGACCCCACCCCCTCACTCAGGACAGCCTGGTCTTTTGAAGCAGTATAATTTCCTGTAATGTACTTAATTTAGAATCCCCATGTAAATCATCAGCATCGCTTCAGCTGTGTTTGTCTTTCTGGTTTTGCATTTTAGCCTTGTGCAGATTGCAAATTGCTATTGATTTTATTCACCAGACCTAAAAATATTCCCGATGGAAATTAATCCAGTTCCTGGAATCAGACTTCATGGCTGAGCTTATGGAGAGAGTGTGTTATTAAATCATATTAAGACTTCACCATCAGTATACTCTCTTCTTTAGTGGACGTGCTGTTTGAATTTCAGCTTTCTAACTTGTAAAATGTCACATTTGTCATTTACATGCGTTATTATATCGTTAAAAAGGGGAAGAAAAACTCCTAAGCCAGGCTTTGTTATTAAATATCTTTGCCTCTGATCAAGGAAGAACATTCTTCCTTTTATCTCAGCTGAGTGAATGGTATTTGACCTTTCTGAGAAGTGTTTTTACTAAGAGACTTGTGTAATTAAAAAAAAAAAAAACAAGCTGTAACTTCAACGTCTTACAGTCATTCTCAATACTTCAGAAAAATATTCTATGTGAAATTCAAAAGAAAAAAATTAAATATTTATTTTGTCTTTAAGCTGCTTGTTTTTGTAATATCAGAAGTTCTGTCCAAAAACTCTCATTTAAAAAAGTTGCATGAAACATAAACACCAAAGTACTATGAAGTTTGTTTATTTCTAGGACTATTGAACAAGTCTTCTCCCCCGTTTATAGATCTTACCGGTATTTATCTGAGCAAAGTCTGTAACATGAGGCAATTACACAGCTGCCGTATTAAAGCCTGCAGGTGGAGCATCGTCACATGTGAAAATTTTAGTGATTTTTGTGCTGTGTGAGCAGCTCTTAACGCCCCTGCAGCTTGCAAGTATTGACCTAACAGGTTGGAAAATAGAGTAATCATTGATGTGGTGCTAAACTACTTCCTCACACTAAAACGGCTCATTGATACAGCCAGGAACAATGACCCAATTGCTACTAGATCCTTGTTGCACTTCCTCCCTCTTGGGCATGGTCAGCTCCAGTGCAGATTTGAAAAATGCAAATTCGGTGTCGCCTTATACTGATGATGAGGTGGGTTATTTATGATCACACCTAGCCAGGGTTATTTTCCATTGGTTTGTTGCTCCTCTTGTCTTTGCTCTCTCTCTTTCTCTGAAGTCAGCCTCCCTTCATTCTGAGTGATCAATGGAGAAATCCTCTTAAACCTTCAGCTCATATTTTACTTCTGAACTCAAATGAGTTTCTAAGACTTGCAACATTTACACTGGATCTAACAATGAGAGCATGTTATATTATTGAGGTAATTTGATTACATGCTGGTTAATCCTTTCAGACTGGAGTGCAAGCTTTAAGAATTGGATTAAGCCCTTAAACTATGATTACCGAGATCACTTACACATTCAGATGTGATGGATAAAGGAGGTAGATCTCAAATGTAGCATATCTCTGAGGATGAGAGTCATTTATAATTCATCTCTAGTCTGTGAGAACTCTGCTCTTTTTTCATTCTTTGAGCTTCTGCTTTCAGTTGATATTTTTTGTGGCTGTTTCATTAAATCCACAGGCTGGTTTTATCATCTTGGCTTAACAAGCATAATCACTAGAGTGATTAAAAAGAAACTACACTGAATAACTAACAACCTCTACATACAAGGATCCAGCCAGTTCATGTCTTTCAAACTGTTTGTTTTTCCCACTCAGCTCCGGGTCGACCCCATCCCAATATGCAGTTTCTGTCTTGGAACGAAGGAGTCAAACCGGGACAAGCACCCAGAAGAGCTGCTGTCCTGTGCAGACTGTGGAAGCAGTGGTAAGTCAGCCTCCGTAATGCTTTACTTACTCAATGTTTCTATCCTGGCAAGCTATATATGTGAATATATAGTTTTGCCACGACCCATAGACAGAGCTCAGTCATGGGGCGGGATCTACGGTTGTCTTTCAAACTGTCTCCACATGCTGTTGGACAACGAACAACATCATGTACTCACTGCTATGGATTTCAGTCAACAGGGAAGTCCGCCATACACTGTTGAAGAAGACACAAATACATCCTTTTTCTAAATAAAGGACTTAAGTACCTCTATCTGCTCTTGACTCACAGAAAAGCCCAAGTCTAAATAGTCCAAAGTTGATGCCAAAGCAGTTTCAAACGAGCTGCTGCCATATTAGTATTTTCGCTCTGTCCATCATTCCACCCACCAAACCACTATAGCGCTGTGATTGGCCCACCAAACTGATAGACCGCGGTGATTGGCAAACACATGACCGTTCAGGCCTGCTGAGGCTCTAATGGAGCGTGGCTAGACCGACATATAGATCAAAATCATTTTGCCATCTGCTACGATCTGTCTAGACTTCTAGACTAGAATGTTTCTGAAACCAAAAGACACTTAAAACAAAACTACCAACTGATTAAAAGCCAACAAAGTGTTGGTATGTCAGAGAACGAGAGTGATGTAACAGTCTGGACAGTGGTGCAGTGGAGGAACCTCTTTTTCAGTAACTACTAACATTGAACTTTAACAAGCCACACAACCCCGTGTCCTTACTTTGTGGCTTCTACTCCTGATCTGCCTCTGCTTTTCTGTTGTTAACCGATGGCGAGTGCACTTCTAAACAGTATGTTCAGCTTTTCATGCTAGGCTGTTCAAGTTACACATGCCCTCTTAGCAGCAGTTTACTCTAAAGGCGCATTTCCTTGAACGATGCATTTTACCTTCGTATGGCAGTTAGACGATTTGTGGTCCTTGATAAATTGCTGCTGGGAGGCATGTGCTGCCGACTGTTGGAACAAAACATTGACTGGCTGCTCCCATCAAAAACAGCCCAGTCAGTCACGTGACATTGCTGCAGACTGTTTGAATGTTCCTCCTTCTTCTCATAAGGGCATTAAGAGCAGACTAACAGCAAGCCAAGCTCATCACTGCCCCCGACAGGTCTGGAGTGCAAACCACACAGTTTTTTTTGTTGAATTTTAACCCGCCATGGTGGCTTGTATATTTCAAATTTACATGCACTTCATAAGTTACCCACATTTGGCTAGTGGCAGGTGCTAATTTCCACCCAAGATATGATGTGCTCTGTGCAATTTCAGTATATCATAAAACATGATGATTGTTTTAAATAATCAAAGCATATTTCTCAAAGTTTTAAAACACATTCAAATGAATACACACATAAGTCATGGCTGTATTTCTACTTCTGTTTGCAGGTTTGCTTTAATTTGTCACCAATACAACAGAAAAAAAGAGATTTTTGTTTGATATTTACGAGGGGTAACAAGAATATTGTGACTTGCAGGCCACATTCTTTCTACAGTTTAAAGACTGAAATTCTGATATTCTTTATTCCCAATTGAGGAAAAAAAAACAAATATGACTTACAACACATAAGTAATGGTTTTCATAAGATTCTACCTAGAAATATCTCAATGCTGTAATTCATAACACATTTTTAATACAGATAATTAAACTTAAAGAGAACTGTGTGTGAGCATTTAGTCGTCTTGCCAAAGTAAACGTTATTGGAGGTGTTAGTGTGCAAACTGACGGGTTGTTTGTGCTTATATTTAGTGTCAGAGGTACACTGAGGTTGGGTAATTGACCCATTAATTGTAAGCTAATAAATCGCAGGTTCTAGCCACGCAGGAAATCTGATTAAAACCTGTAGTGTAAATTAACACATGGTACAACATTCATAAAAAGCAGTGTGTGACATTCCATAAAGGCTAACACCGCTAATGTGTTGCATTGATTTATAAACAACTGCAGGTTTAGTTATTTTAAATTCTTGTTCCAGGTGTACAAGTATAAAGAAATTATTAGATTACTTACTTTTCTTAAGATCTATGCTTTTAAAGATGTCTTATTAGGAAGAGTTTTGGCATCATACCATTAGATTTCTGGAAATTCAGATTGCTTTAATTAAGTCTTTTTTATAAGCCTTGTTGATTGAAGAGGTTTAACTATTCAGTTAAAGATCTTTTGGATTTCAATAATTCATGAGGTGCTTTTTGTCTCATTTGAGACAATTTTAACATCGTTAGTCTTCCATTTTTATTTTTTTTACTTTTATGACATTATTTCAGAAGAACAATGTTGACTCGGGGTGACTGAAGGAATTCAAATGACTTTCTTGCCACACGGGCAAATACTCCAAGTGACCATTAAAATCTAAAATCAATAAAGTCATTTTGACTCTGTTTGGATTCTATTATAGAGCACAAGTTAAAGCGGTACAAAGATCAACCCTTTTCCCGCTGCAGCCTGTTGGCATTTCCTTTAGTGTTCTTTTGTTCCACTAAAATTACCTCTGCCAGTCATTTATGTTTGAACAATTATTTTAAATGCCGTAAGGAATTGTTCTCCCGGTGACATTTTTATAGCTCAAATTTGACAGAGTAGCGTCGAGGTGGGTTTTACAACCATGAGAGGGAGCCGCGTGAGAGGGAAGGCGAGCTTTTACATGACTTTCATGGATCGGCCTCCATTAGAAAGAGTGCTGCTACCGTTTCTGCCTCATTAAGATCAAATTATCTGTAATTAGCAGCTCAGATGTTTGATCATGGAACACCATTGTTTTTATGGATTTATTGCATTAATATTTAACTTTATTGTGTGAACAGATAACTCTATCTTTGCTGATTGATATGTGTGATGCTAATTATGTATCTTTGTCTGTTTTGAAGGGCATCCGTCATGTCTGAAGTCTCAGAAGAATTAACCTCAAATGTGAAGAGATTAAGGTGGCAGTGCATTGAATGCAAAACCTGCAGCTCCTGTCGAATACAGGGGAAAAATGCCGTGAGTAGAACACTTAACACATCACCCTTTCACATGCCTGCTGTTCCCTTTCAGGATGAGATGCTGTTCTGCGATTCATGTGATCGGGGCTTTCACATGGAATGCTGCGATCCGCCGCTTTCAAGAATGCCAAAAGGTGAGGTGTTTACACTGTCTGGCTTCTCTGTTTCCCCCTCTCTGCTGTCAATTCAAAGCCTTTTCTTCTCAGACGGCCGTTTGGGGCTGTCACTCAGCACACAGAGAAGCAGCAGTGGCTTATTAGGGGCTTTGCATGCATATCAAATTATTCCAGCATCCCTGGGGAGATTTTCTATCTCTGGATTACAGTACTGACCCTACAGCGAGGCTTGTAATGATGGTGCACGTTCTGTAACAGACTATTTGGCAGGCGATTCATAGAAGTCACATAGCTCAGGTCAACAGGCTGACATGAAGTCTATTTTGCTGGTCAGAGAATTGACCCTGTGTTTTTCCTATGGATTTTCGCTTTGTGCTGAGTAATTGATCGTCATTGTGGGCTGGTGGGATTCTCGCCAGAGCTTTGTATTAAAGGAAATGTTTCAGATGAATGTACTGTATGTCCTCTCAATTGATGAACCCGCCAAAAAACAGTACTCTCTGTGTGTGTCTGGACACCCTCCAGGAACCTGGATCTGCCAAGTCTGCAGGCCAAAGGAGAACGGGAAGAAGCTACTGCACAAGAAGGCCGATCAGATCAAACGTCGATATGCAAAGCCAATCGGAAGGCCGAGAAATAAGCTCAAACTAAGAATGTGAGCGGGCAAAAGTCATTTTTCTTTTGGTGCAAAAACACGTCACTTACTCTTACGCTCTGCAACTGGCTTCTTTCTTTCCCAGCAGGTCTGTAACCAGTGGTGATGGCTCCATGGTAGCACTTGGAGGAAGGGGGTCACCTGGTAGGGGTCAAAAGATTACCGTCTGTTCCACACCTTCATCTGGTCATGCTGCATCTGTGAAGGACGCCAGAGACAGATTGACTGTTGCAGAGCCTTGTTGTGCGGTCAACGCCACCCAATTCACCTCTTCCCCTCCCTCCACCACTCCCTCCCTCTCGCCCACCTCCACCCCAGCCACACTCACTGTTAACAAGAAAACCAAAGGGCTTATTGATGGGCTTTCCAAATTCTTTACTCCTTCCCCTGTGGGCCGTCGCTCGCGAGCCGTAGCCATAGAGTCACCCTCCAAACAGTTAGGCTCTAGAGACAAGGGTCTGCCCAAACTCTCCAAGTCACCAGAGCCTTTCGCCATTGCTGCTGATGCCTCTCAAATGATAACCCCTCCATCTTCTGCACTTCTTCCCACTTCCACTTTGCCAGGACTTAGCTCCCCCTTGCAGGTGTCCAGCAGCTCCACTTCTGCTAACTCGCCGCAGAGCTCTTCCAGCCAGTCTAGTGTTCCTTCCCTGAGTAGTCTCTGCAGTAGCAGCCAACTTAAGGGGCTTTTCGATGGACTCTCTCACATTTTTACTACTCAGGGACAGTCGCGGAAAAAGAGACCACCATCCTACGCACCGCCTAAGCGCTTGCCCCATAAGCAGGATTTGTCCAAAATGGGGCACCAGTGCCTTGGAAAGAACGAGTTTAGTAGACATAGGTTACACTCCTCATCTGCTGGGCCCGGCCGACCCAGAGGAAGCCCTTTTAAGATGGTCAGTCATTTCAAATGCAACCCTTTCCTTAAAAATCACAGGACACTAGGCAGGCTGAAGTATAGAGTGAGCCCTCAGAAGGGAACCCCCTCACCAGGAAAGGGAGACTTGACAGACGGAAGAATTAAGCCTGAGAATAACCATGGTAAGCAAGGCTCAAAATACCAGTCAAGACCTGCGTCTCCACACCTTTAAGCTTCTTCTTTTTTTTTAAGCTTTTTCCAAACCAGAGCTGATCTTTTCTTTGAGAGGACACCCTCAACATTCTAACAGGCTACTAATCCTCTTCCTGATTTGAATTCTTTTTTTTAGTTTCTTAACACAGTTTGGTTGCGTTTTGACTTGGCTGCGAAGTTTCCGTGGCTTCCATCTTCTCGCCCGTTGGCTTTTTGTCATAGTGCATGGCCCACTAACCCCCTCATTTTGCTCCTTGCTCTGTCCTCGACCCTCTTTAGTCGTGTGCACATTGTGATCACCACGTAGTAGAAACTAGTCACATCGCACTCTTCCTCATCCCACCTTCACTCTTAAAGGCACTGTCTCCTCTTAACCTCACTCTCAGTGGTCATTAGACACATACAACCCAGTGATTCACCCACCCGAGTTGACTCAGAGCTGACACGATGATTACACTCAGAAGTGCTCTAACCCTTACATTTTACTGTCTTCCAGAATGAAGTCCAAGTAAAAACAAAAACCACACACACACAGGAAAAACAAAGTGATGCATGATTCAAGAAGTCCTAAACAAAGTCCTGCTCAGACTCCGGCAGCACATATCCATAAATATGCTAATGACGCATAGCTTCTGCATCTGCTTCTTAATTCATGGGAAACTGTCTTGGTGGATGACTAAGCACATGAAAGCGGTTACGCAATTAGAGTGATTTAGTTTCACTTCATTACATTAGGGATTTTAATGCTTTAAACAGGCTGGTGTTGATGTGCCTGTCTGATGTGTTGATGTTGTATTATTGTGCCTGGAACAGGCCACAGCGCAGAGCTTCGAGTGAAGCAGGAGGTCCAAGCGGAGTTCGTGGTCACGTCGAGAGAACACGTCACAGAGGAGGACATCGAGACGTTCACGCGTGTCCAGGAACTCACAGCTCAGGTGAGACGAGATTAAAAGAGTCTTTAAATAGATTTAATATAAATTACTTTAATGCAGAACAGTTTTCATTTCGACAAGACATTTATAATTGTTTTAATAACAATAATTAATGGGAAATACCAAAATGAACACTGACGGTTGTGCCTCTCAATATTAATAAAGTAAACAAATCTGTATAATGTGCAGTAATATTTGTAAACATGACAGGAAATGACATCATACCATCAAAACATTAAAAGGTGTTACTCTAATAATACGAGCAGGTAAACTAAAGGTAAGAATTGTTTTCAGGTGTATTTATTAGTTCCCTGCAATAATTTACCAGGGTGGGATGCCTGAATGTTTTTTTTCTCATTAAAACACCGCTAGAACACCGACCACTGATATTACGGTCGTAGCAGCGCCACGTAAAGAAAAACAATGAAACGACCAGAAGTGCAGCTCCGTGAGTTCGGTTGGCAACAGCTGAGCTCCAATAGCAGCAATCTACTCCTGACGTCTCCCGCCCCAGCTCGCTGATACCACTGTAACACTTTTATAACTTCTGATAGAAAATAGATGGAAAAAGGCTCAGTTCAGAAAATCCTGACAGATCTACGTCACACTGTCACTTAACATTCATGGACTCATCCATCTTGGCTCGTGACGAGGAAGGCTGTTGTTGGTTTAGCGTCCAGGAAACAGCAGAGAACGTCTTGGCTAGTAGAAGCTAACGGTTAGCATTAGCAGCTCAACTACACAGCAGAACTCCTTCAGGCTTGTGTTATTAGTGGAGATAAAACATCAACATTGCAGAGCAAACAGAGTCAGTGGTAGAGTGTGTTGCTGTTAGCCAATCAGAGGAGAGATGTCCAAATATCAGGAAACAAGAGTCCAAATCCTGCTGTATGCTGCCATTTTCTCGTCCGACTGACTTCTATGTCCTCAAACAGGAACATCTGAGCTTTTTTCCCACCAGATTACAACTTATAAGGCTTTCATTCCTACTAGAGACCACTGCAAATGTATTAAAAGTATGAGTAAAGTTGACCTTTAAATTTACAAGTCAGATATTAGGCACATATAAACACATCAGATAATCTAGCAAACCAGAAACTTCACATGGGGATTATGAATCACAGTCCTGATACAAATGGATGCTATGATGTTGACTTACTGCATGAAACACTGTAAGGTCACTAAATCTTTCTATTTGTCTTCATAAAATCTCACAGAAAACTGGATCTCTGCTGAACACAGACTTCATGAGATGTCCTTCCATCATTGAGTTTGGAAAGTATGAGATTCAGACCTGGTACTCATCGCCGTACCCACCTGAATATTCAAGGTACTTTAGGTTTGGATTCTCCACCATAAATGTTGACTTTTTTTCTTCGCTACAAACCGACTCTCCCTGTTGTTCTTACAGATTACACAAGCTTTATCTGTGTGAGTTCTGTCTGAAGTACATGAGAAGCAAAAACATCCTCCTGAGACACACAAAGAAGTGTGGCTGGTTCCACCCACCAGCCAATGAGATCTGTGTTTGAGGTCAGCTTCCCGTCAGAGCAATAGAGCAATAGCTGTATGCTGCATGAGATCTCACCAACGAATGGGCTCCGGGTCGAGGAGGAGAAAATCTGTTTGAACAGTGTCCCCTTTACTCTTTTTTTTCTGTCTTTAGGTTGATGGAAATGTCAGCAAACTGTTCTGCCAAAACCTCTGCCTGTTAGCCAAGCTTTTCCTGGATCACAAGACCTTGTATTATGATGTGCCATCCAAATTTGGCGATAATGACTGTAATCATTAGTTGCAGACCTGATTCTCACACAGTGGTACGTTTAAAGTGAAAGTCATTAAACTGTGTGTGCTGTTTAAAGACAAGGACAATGGCAGGTGCAGTAAATTGCCAGCTTCAGCAGAGCTCTGACATACTTGATCTGTTTCTCCTTCCCTCAGGAAAAGCTTTGCCAGCAGAAGTACAATGTCTCCTGCATAATGATTATGCCTCAGTACCAAAGGCAAGGATTTGGAAGGTTCCTTATTGATCCAGAATCACTCTCTCGCTCCTTTTTTTTCCATCCGTCTTCACAAATAATTTCAGATTAAAGGGTGGATTTGTAGCTTGTGGCAAGGTGCTGTTATTTTGTTAAAGCTGTGAAAGGGTCTAATCAAGAGCATTCATGTACAGTGCTTAGGCAATCACAGATGATTAGATGTGAGAAACAACACTCTAGTTGCTTCTATTATTTGATAACTAGCGGTATTTTATCTTACCTTAAGAACCGTTTCTATGGAAAACGTCCCCCAGTTCTCTTTTTCTTGACTGATGATGAGGTGTAGATGCTGCTTTTATGGCAGCACATACAATATTTATAGCTCTGCGGTCCACTTAAGAAAACATTTGCTGCCTTGAGTGGATTTCTGTGTTTAGGCAGGCAGTTTTTTGTCAGTATAGGCATTTTTATTATTTCATTATCTCTTGTAAGTGCGTCACCGTTTTGCTTCCTTCTTTCCACCTCTTTTGTTGCCCTTGCCTTTCCTCCCTTTATGCTTGAAGGTGAATCCCAACAATGGCTTGTTGTCACATCCTGGAATGAATATCTAAACCAAAAGGGATTGAACTGCAATCTGAAATAACCCAGCTGCATCCTCGGAGAGAAGGACAAGCTGGCTCCCCAGAGAAGCCGCTGTCAGAACTGGGTCGCTTATCCTACCTGGCATATTGGAAAAGTGTCATACTGGAGCACCTTTATAAGCACCCAGATAAACACATCAGTGTTAAAGGAATAAGCAGGGCCACTGGGATGTGTCCACATGACATTGCCTCTACTCTCCAGCAGCTCGGCATGATTGACAGACAGGATGGCAGGTCTCTTATCCAGGCCACAGAGTATTTTTAACAGCATATCCATTAATGCTGCTGAATATTGACAGAAGTAAGTCAGGTTAAGCACCCCCAAGGACACGGTGCACCTGGGGTCCCAAAGAGCTCATCGTTGTGCGTGGCTTTAACCACACATGCCCTTCTCCCTGCAGTGAACAGTGCCTCTTTTTGTTGTCCTGTTAATTCATGTGCTGTTCTCCCTCTGTGTCACAGTGTTGATCAGAAGAGCACATGGAGAGGCTGGGGAGGCAGAGATGGATGTGGGTTGCTTTATTTGTTTACTTGAAACGCTGTTAGTGGACTGCTTATGTTATCTGAAGATCTTGTTTTCCCATTAGCCTCGTTGCTCAGATGTTCTATCTCCTTCCCAGAGATAATGCGTCTTGTCCGTTTAATTACCAGGCTGAGCGACTGAAGGAGCAGGCCAGTTGCTGGGAGAAGGGAGAGAGAGAGGGCAACACGATGACTCACGGCGGCAGGCAAACTCTCACCAAGGTCCACTGCAAGATTCCCTACAGGACGTACGAACGCCGCCCCGCTCCCCCCTGGTCGAGGCGCATCCAGCCGTCGGAGGCAGTGAGTGATGACGCATCCTGACAAAAGCTCATACAATGCTTGCAGCCAAGAGAAAGGTGACTTTTACTGTTTGTGTGCTTCTTCTGTCCACAAATTCAGCAGTAAAGTGGAACCACACAGATATCTAAATATTCCCCTCATTAAAGAGCTTGTTGTTTACTGGAGTGAGATGGAACGGTTTGATAAATATTCATAGATGTGGTGTAGGGTTCAGTGGCTTCCTCCTGTGCCCTCTTGTGTGCTTCTTACATCTGTTCTGTCTAGATGGCACTGCCCCCTTGTGCTGCAGATAATATTACAGCTGACTTGGTGATGTCAGCGAGGGCTGTTCAAGAACAGCAGCACAGAAACCTGAAAAAGAATGATACGGAGTTTATTTAGTGCACTAGTTACAGTATTGATTTCACATTCTGCTTGTGGACAGTTTCCAACTAAAGAATGTAAAATATAGACTGTGGTTCCTGCTTGCTCTGCCGGTCTCAT
Source organism: Aphyosemion australe (assembly GCA_006937985.1). Classification (NCBI taxonomy): domain Eukaryota; kingdom Metazoa; phylum Chordata; class Actinopteri; order Cyprinodontiformes; family Nothobranchiidae; genus Aphyosemion; species Aphyosemion australe. Next base: position 872,140 of record SSNS01000143.1, read on the forward strand.
TTGTGGTTTTCCACACCAGGCTGCATTGCTTTAACTTACACCTAGTGCCCTAGTTTTTGTTATTCAACTGGAAAAGAGGTCTGTTTTCATTGCTTGTGTTATTTGCCTTTCAGAGCACCATTGTTCTGAAGAAGAGAGGGCGTAAAAGGAAGCGAATAAACAGCAGCGTAACGACAGAAACCATCTCTGAGACCACGGAGGTGTTGAACGAACCCTTCGACAACTCGGAGGATGAACGTCCCATGCCCCTGCTGGAACACACGTCCAGAATGGGCGAGATGGAGGAGGATGATGACGACGATGACGACGAGGATGATGAAGAGGAGGAAGAGACACAAAAGTACAAGACGTCAGTTATACCGATGAAACGCCGAAGAGGTCGCCCAAGGCTTGAGAAAAATGCACACAAAGATCTTGACCTCTGGAATGAAGGTATTTTAAGTCGCTATTCACAAATATTTTTAAAGATTTTGTGGTTCTGATTTTTTATCTGTAGGAGCTGACATTGCCTCCAAAAGACCCAGCAGGCCCCGGCCAGTGAAAAGGAAGAAAGGCTGGCCCAAAGGAGTTAAACGAGGTCCTCCCAAATGGAGACTCAAGAACGAACGAAAGATGGGCTTCAAGCTGAACCTCTACACCCCCCCTGAAACCCCCATGGAGGCCGAGCAGCACCATATTCGCATTGAGGAGGCAAAACACGAAGCAGATCAGGATATCAGTGCAGACGAGGGTAGAGATGTAGGCAGAGGCTTGGCTAGTCCGGATTTAACGCAGGACACGCTCCAGTCTGAGCCTCCAAGCCCCGCTGACCACCGCTCCCGGACGTCAAGCTCCCCCGAGGGATCGCCGGCTGCTTCTCCGGTGTGTTCTCCTGCTGCATCCGTTGAAGCCGTCTCACCGAGCCCTGCAACCCGAGCGGACTCTCCAGAACCACCTGAGGATGACCAGCGGGAGAGTGGACTCAATCAGGACTCACCAGCCAAAGATGTGGAGCTCAGCACTGAGGCTGCTGTATCGCTGGAGAATGACAACGAGCAGAATGATGAAGAAGAGCAGAAAAGAGCTCGGCTAGAGGATCAGGATGCTGATGATGAAGATGAAAGTCACAGCAAGGCAGCAGTGCCTGAGAGCAGCGCTGAAGAGTCAGAACAAAGTTCAAAGGATACACCAAAATGCACCCAACCTTTTTTAGATCCAAAAGAAGACAATGGCTCTGAGTTGAGTCAGCAGGTTGCTAAAGAACTCTGTAGTGAGAAAGAAGCAGTTACTGCTGCAGAAAACCTGCAGGATGTAGTAACAGAGAAGACGGAAACAGCACCTCCGCCTGAAGCAGCAGCCGTCGCTTCAATAGCGGCTGCAGACTCGGATAATCCTGCAGACTCTGAGTCCGAGGAGGAAAGCACACCCAGTCCTCGTCCAAATCAGCCACCTCTTCTGCCTGCAGGGAGTACAAAAATCAGTCCCGTGCTGCGAGAGGATCACCCTGTCTGCACGGAGATTGACTCAGAGACTGTTCAAGCTGTTCAGTCCCTGACACAAGAAAGCGAGGGAGAGAACGTTTTCCAGGACTGTGTGGAGAGCCAGGAGCCTTGCAGGAATCTACAGAGCTATGCCCACGTGGCCCAAAGCCCTCAGCTCACGTCACTGGACGACTGTCCTCAGTCAAACCACAGCAGTCCCCTTTCCTCGGCTCAGTCCCATCCCAGTCAGTCCGTACGCTCCGTTAACAGCCCTGCTGTGTCCATCCTGGAGAGCGGCTACACTCAGATCAGCCCTGACCACAGCGCCATCTCCGTGCCCTCGCTTCACAACATGGAGACGAGCCCCATGATGGATGTGCCGTCTGTCTCAGATCACTCCCAGCAGGTGGTGGACAGTGGATTCAGCGATCTCGGCAGCATTGAGAGTACCACAGAAAACTATGAGAACCCCAGCAGCTATGACTCCACCATGGGGGGTAGCATCTGTGGCGCAGGTCCCTCCCAGAACAGCTGCTCATATGGCACTATCCCCCCCAGCGGTCTGCCCCAAAGCAGCTGTGCCGTAAGCCAACAAATGGCCGCCGTTAACCCCGGCAGCTGTGGGATGATTCAGGCGAACAGTCTGAGCTCGCCGCCACACTGCAACGTCAAGTCGCCGCAAGGCTGCGTGGTGGTGGAGAGGCCTCCCAGCAACAGCCAGCACAACCAGCACAGTCAACACAGCCAGCGCAGCCAGCACAGTCAACACAACTCCCACAGCAGGCACGGCCCACACAATCAGCACAGCCAACACAATCAGCTAACCCAGCATAGTCAACACAATCCCCACAACCAGCATAGTCACCACCACAATCACCACCCGCAGCACAATCAGCTCAGCCAGCACAATCAGCATGTTCAGCATAGCCTTCACAATCAACACAGTCAGCACAGCCAGCAGCAGCCCATGGCTCAGTGCGCCATCCCACCAACTTCACCACTGCCGTGCAGCTGGCAGACATCCCCGAGTCTGGCAACCCAAACTTCGCCCTCTATGAGAGGATGAACCACCAGGGGGAGTATGGCAGCGGGCACTACTCTCAGTCGTCAGGCCTGAGTTTGGCCAAGCTGCAGCAGTTTACCAACACGTTCATGGACCACTCTCACTCTTTGCCTTTCAACCACTCGGCTTCACACCCCATACCCCACACCTCATATGCAAACACCCCACCGCTCTCGTCACAGCACTCCAACCTGGTGTCTTTGTCCCAGACCCCACACAGGGTCTCCAACCCACAGGTGCAGGCCACCATGACCCCTCCCCCAAACCTCAGCTCACCGCCACACATGATGCTCCAGCCCAACATGGGCATCCCGCCCTCGCAGCGGATGCCCCAAATGACATCTAAGAATCACATCTCTGCACGCTCCAAGTCGGCCTCGCTGTCCCACCACCAGCAGCAGATGTACTCCCGGCCACCACAGACTGTCCCATGCAGGCGCCATCCAGGACGCTGGCCGCATGCCACGCATGAACATGAGCATGAACATCATGCCGGCGCCAGGCTACAATGTCAACTCCATGAACATGCCCTCCCTCAACGCTATGAATGGCTACAGCATGAGCCAGCCTATGATGAACAGTGGCTACCATGGCAACCATGCCTATATGAACCAGTCACCCCAGTACTCTATGCAGATGGGCATGATGGGAACACAGCCATACCCCCAGCAGCCCATGCAGGCTCCGCCACATGGCAACATGGTGTACTCTCCAGCTGGTCACCATGGTTACATGAACACGGGCATGTCCAAGCAGTCCCTAAAAGGGCCTTTAATCAGGCGGTAACTCTCCGCAGGACTGAGCTGCTTCTTCTCGCGTGCTTTTGGCCGTTGGAACGATGCACTGATCAGGCCTTGTTGTTCCTCTTTTCTGGTGTCTTTTCATTTATGTTTGTTACTTAAAAACCAGCAGCAGCACTTGTAAAGAATGCAAAAATTTTCATCAGTGAGTTAACTTTAAAGCTAACTTAAAAAGTATTTTTGTTCCTCCTGATGGGAAGCCTTACATCATTATGATGAAAATCTATTTAATTAGTGTTAGCGTCTCTGATGTGTCTTTAGGCCAGGCGGGTTCAGAGCTCGGACGTAGAGATTACATCAGCGGTCTTGCAGTCGTGTAGCAGCCTCAAGTGAAGGTCTAACAGTGCTGACACTCATGCCTTTGTATATTTAAATTATTGTACTTATTTTGTAAAGTGAGAAAAAGCATGCTTCAGTCTCTGTTAGTGACAGTGCATTTGAGTAGTACTGTACCAAGCCATTTTAAAAGTATCTGGCCTTTATTAGGTTTCCCTCCACAGGGACATTTTGTTAAATCAAATAATGTAAAAAAATGTACACTTAGTCCTGTTTTCTGTTTGGTTTGAGAGGTTTTATTGCCGCTTCTTCACATGGTCGATGGCGTCCACCACGGTCATGTTCTCGTAGATCATTAGGTAGGCGAGGAAGAGCGTTGCCGACCGGCTTCTTCCCATCACACAGTGAACCAGCAGTTTGTCTAGGAACAACATAAGGGCTCAATCCCTTCAAATAAGGACTTTTAGAGTAAACCAACACCAAATGCGATGTTTGTGAAAATCTCTTACTTTGATGATTGCTCAGTGTCTCACGAATGAATTTGGCTGCAGAGAAGAAATACTGGCTGAGGTCAAAGGTTTGACGTCTTTGTAGTAATCAGCTCCAGTGTCCACGTTGTTCCACGTCCCTTCTGCTGCATTCAAGACGTGTGTGATCCCCAAACTCTTCAGGAGAAGCTTGTCCTTAGCCGTCTGCCTGCAGGAGGTCACTGTTAGCTCCTCATTAAGTCGTTTCACTTTCAGTTCTTTAATGCTTTTGTACTCACTCGTCTCCAATGTAGACTTTAGGCCAGACCTGCCGGCAGCAAGCTGTGCTTATCCAAACTTTGTGCTTGCCAAAGGATACCCATTTTCACTGGAGTGAACAGGAGCACTGCGGGTTTTCTGCTCAGCTGTCTGAGCGACTGCTTGAAATCATGTCAGTCTCTTTTAGCCTTTCTGCATATCTTCAGATGCTGAAGAAAGCGTGTAAGCGCAGCCGTAAAACACCCGTAAAGGATGTTCTGCATCTTCTCCAGCCTCTAGGGAGGCCAGAGAAGTACTGTCAGACTGGTAGATGGATGAGGTTTTTCACAGAGTGGCACATGCCTTTGATTTCCCATTATATGATATGCATGGTCCATTCAGAGATCTAAATGCGGAGCCCCCCAAAAAAGTGAGGGTGAGATGATGACTGTGTTGCAGGATGGCTGGATGAAGCTGCTAACATGTCAGCCTGAGTTTTCACACCATCAGACTCCTTTTATTTTCCCCTCATATCTTTATACTCTGCCATCATTCATTCTGACAGTGAGATCATTAAACCTATTAAGACGGTTTCAGCGTTTCATCTTGTTTCAAAGTCTGACCTGAATCTGTACACACACTCAGAACCAAGATGGCATATTTTTGTCATTTTAAATCAAGAGACACATTACAGTTTTAACGTAACATCACTGGACTGCAGCGGTTGAGATGCTGGAGCGTTGTTTATTTATAGGTGTTTTCTGTCTTTGTGTTGATAAAGTAGACCAGTATTCTGGTTGATTTTAGCTTCATTTTTTGTTTAGTTTTGTTGACAATTGCATGGTGCATCCTTTTTACAGTTTATCCATCATAAGTTAGCATTCACTCATCAAGATTATACAGACGTGGTGCCCTGTGGTCAATGAAAGAAAAATCCACAATGGTTACAGAAATAACTTGAATCTAACAAAAGTAATATGAAATTTTAACAATGAAAGTCAGACATTGCTTTTCAACCATGCTTCAATGGAATTATTTAAAAAATAAACTCATGGAACAGGCCTGGACAAAAATGATGGTGCAATCAAACGATTCCTGTAACTGTCTATGAGACTTCTGCACCTCTCAGCAGGTATTTTGGCCCACTCCTCATGAGCAAACTGCTCCAGTTGTCTCAGGTTTGAAGGGCGCCTTTTCCAGACGGCATGTTTCAGCTCCTTCCAAAGTGCTCATCAGGGCTCATAGAAGGTCACTTTAATCAGCAAAGCCTCTACAACCTAGCCTGGCGGTCACTTTGCCAGACACTCAGTTCCTCCCTTTTCTGTCTACACTGCCACACCCACCTGCGGACATTGGCCGGCTCCTCCCCCCAAAAACTCACACACACAGTACACAGGGGGTGTTTCTCAATCTCAAGGAACCTCGCCTTGATGCCTTGGTCCCGCCCCGGTTGCCTAGGAGATACGTCATCAGGAACCGCCAAGGCATGTTCCAATCGGTTCCAATGTTCATGTGCTTCCAAGGCATCCCTCCGTTTTTAGCCGTTTAGCTAATTGAGCAAGGATACATGAGAGGTGCCTTGTTGCCTTCTCTTGGTCAAAAATTTCCCAGAATGCAGCGCGGTATTTTCAAACAGATCTGATCAGGAGCCGCAGCAGCTACTTCGAGGGCAAATTTCCAGTTTAAATGTAAGAATTGTAGCTGCTTATATGTAAAATGTTTATTTAAATCCAGAGCAGTTATCTGTGGTTGGTTAGTTGCTTAGTAGTTGCAGCTTCGGTTGCTAGCAGGTACTAACTCACTTACACATTTGATTTAACCAATATATACACAATTAAAAAAGTAAAAGACTCGATATACATTTGTGAAGCAAGGCGTCTGGCCTGGCAAGGCAGTGCCTTGGCAAGCAAGGCAAGGCGGGGTTCCTTGAGATTGAGAAACACCCACAGAGTTTCTAGCTTCAGCAGTCATAAAGCTATGGGGATAAAATGACCAAACGTCATGTAGCTCATTTAATATTCATGTCCTGGCTGAGTAGGTGGGGAAAACCAGTCTTTTCATGGTAGATGGTACGCCTTCATTATGGGGTTGTATCTGACTATTTATCAGCCCTCCTGGGCCATTGTGAGCCCCAACAAAGTTTCTTATGCTCCATAGAGCTTCAAAGAACAGTTTCCAATTGTTAAAAAAAAAAAAACTCTTCCTGGGACAGCTTGAGCCCAAACTCATTAATAGGTGCTGAGGGTCCTAGTTTGCTTTCTTCTCCAACACACGTGATCAGTGGTCTAAGTATGTGTTCAGCATATCGTTCAGTTCTGCAGAAGCCTAATGACCCCTCCAACCTTTCAGAGCTGCTCCACTCTATTCATAAGCTAGTCCATCAAAACCAGTACATCATGTGATAAGAACACAAAGTTCTGGTTCTGAACATTCTATTCCAGCTGCTGGACTATTAAATCTTTGCTCCCAACCACAAATTTCACAAACATGCATGTTTGTATTCAGTGTAACTTATGTTTATACTTTTTAACATTTTGCACAACAGCATGGATTTTCTTGTATGCGATTCCTCTGCACCAAGTCCCTGAGACAAATTCCCATTTTATATAAACTTCACAGTAACCTTGAATCTGATTTAAATAAGTATTGTTTTTTTTGTTAACTCCTGGATGATGATACGATTGACTGCAGCTGGTTTCTCTTTGCCAGCAAAGTGTTTCAGCAGCACTAATTGGATTCACCAATACTCATCTGTCACAAAGGCTCAAGCCTACCATGAGCTGGAAATTGCAGGAACATCAGTGTCACCATCCACAGGGAGGAAGGTTTAAACCACTATGGACTGAGAGGACTAAGAAAGAAGCTTGTGAATGCTTTCAGGTCAGATAAGATAAGACAAAGATTGAGCTATCTGACTACAAGGACAAGAGCACAGCAGAATCAGCTGTTAAATTAACAGAGTCAAATTGCAATGACTCTATAAGAGTTAATAATACATCGTTGTGAGTAAATCTCCCCTCAGTGTTGGTGACAAATCATGGTGTTGAAGTAGCAGTGTTGAGAATACTCTGGAAAGTGAAATCTTTATTTAATTTGGAGTCTCATCTCTATTTCTATAGCACATTTACACAATGTTTGCTGACCAAAGCACTGAATAAAACATCATAGAAACATTACATTACACAGAACAACACAGCTAAAGCCAAAGAACAAAAATGAACTAGAAGTAAAAGTCAATGAATATAAATGAGTTTTTAAGAGGATTTTAAAACTAACCATGGAGTCAATTCAACTCAGGAATTTCTACACTTGTGAAACACCAGTTCTGGTAGGGACCAAATACACTCAGAAAGGGTAACTGGATCTGTATTGGAGCTGATTCAACACAGCCTATTTGATGTCATGTATGATTGTAGAGGAGGTCCTAAACCCCAAAATGTGAACTGTGAAGCATGGTGGTGGCAGCATGTGGACAAAGTGGCTGAACTAAGTCAGCTAAATGGTTGAAATGGTGGGGTGTTCCAAAAGCACAATGAGCCTAAACTCATCAGAACTGGTTTCTATTGGATAAAGCAAACTAAAATTAAGCTTCTAGCTGTCTTTTCCCAAATCTAAACCCTATTGAAAATGTTTGTACTCTTATTAAAAGCTGGGTCTGTTGCAGGAACCATCACTTTGAAATGGTCAGAGTCAAAGGTTTTGAATATTTTGTCAGGAAAGCAACATGAATAAATATTTTATAACAGGTTTGATATAAAGAGACTTTCACTGAATCTTAATAAAACACATTTTATATTGTTTAATGACAGAAAAAACAAGGATGTAACATTAAAAATAGATGAGATGGAAATTCAAAGAACCGGAAGTCACACATAGGTTATGTCAGACATAAAGTCAAGTTTTTATGAATAGTCTGGATTGCTGACATTGTATAACTCACTGATTGTTCCATATTAACTTACTGTGTAGAAATATGGGGATCCACATGTAAAACTCATGCACAACCACTGTTTATTTTACAGAAAAGAGCATTGAGAATCATTAATAACGTCCAATCCTTATTCATTTGTAAATACAAGAATATAGTTTGATGAATCTGTGTTTTGTTTTGTTGTTTCTTGAGAAAATTATGGAAGTATTATTAAAAGGTTTGGTTTTGTAAATAGGGGCATGTTTAGGTATGTTTTGTTTGATTTTTTTTTTTACATTTTGAATGAAATAATAAAGAAAAAAAAAAAGAACAAACTTTACAAAGCCGTAGACCTTATTAAAATCTTTGGAGATACCAAAATGAAACCTTTTAGTGTAGTAAATGATCTCATAAAAGGAGAAACGTGTTTTTTAGTCACTAGTAGTTTTTTATTTACATTTATTTATAAAGATATCAGTCTTGATGCTCCACATCAGCAACGCGTTGACTGCCTTGTGACCTTTGAGCAGCTAAAAACACAAATGAGCCTTTTTTCATGGTTAGTAAAATAATATTGATTAATCAGCTTTTTTATTTCAGAAGAGTAAAGTTACTGTGTCACAAGGATAAACATGAATGAAAAGTCGAGGAGACAGCTGATTCAGAAACCCAACTTAGGAGAGGAGGTTCCTTCTCCAGCAGATAGCCACCACAGAATTCAGCAAGTAATTTAGCATTTATTATTAGCATATTATTAAGTTAATAATAATAATTTCAGGTTATTAATTTTTTACCCACATTTTTTACAATTTATTTAGTGTGATATTTATTTAGTGTGATATTTCACTGGTATGCTTTCATAACATATGGGACTAAAATGTGCTCTACCTGCTGGTAAAAAAATAAATAAATAAAATCACAAAAAAATATTTTGACCCTAAAGCAGCACTGTACTTGGAAATAAAATAAGTTTATGATTATATCTCCCTATCTGCATTGTTCACAGAGTTTTTATTATTTGAAAAGTATGATTACAACAATATTTATTTGTTTTGATTAGAGTTTTCAAGACAAATTCTTTTTAACCACAGTATATTGTTGCACATGATGACTAAAGCTAGCCTAGTGAACTAGACCAAATTCTTGCCTTGCAGATTTGGTCTAGGCACGCTTCATTGGAACCCTCGCAGCCCGATCCACTGCTTGGCTGTCCAATCACAGCTGGCTATAGTTTTGGTTGGGCCAATCACAGCGCTCTATATTGGGCCAATCACAGAGGGGAGTAGCTGATGACGTCAGCGCTGCGACCCGAACACAAACAACATGGCGGCAGCGCAGAAACCACGTTCGTTTGAAACGGCTTTGTCATCAACATTGGATTATTTAGACTCCAACGTGCGTAAGTCTGTCTGATATACTTAGCGCTTCTTATTTTTATCAAACAAAGTAGTGCAATGTCCCAGTACACCTGATATTCACATGTTTTTATACAAAAACAACAGAAATCATTGATGTTAGACGCCATTTGCTCCCGCTTTTCTGTCGCTGTGATTACGTCACATTGTTCGTCACTCTGATTGGTCCTAGCGCTATCCAATTGCGTGCTGACATTTTGAAAGACAACCGTAGATCCCGCCTCAGACTGAGAGCCGTCAATGAGTCGTGGCCAGACTATATATTCACATATATAGGATGGCTTGCCAGGCTATATTAAAGCCATACTATATCAACTTTTTCATATTTATAAATCATTTTCTTGAGCCAGTTTGTGCTAAAATGACCCTTTATACAGGGTGAATGAAATGTCACTCAGACCCCCACCTCCCACTGTGGCCAGAATACCACACTTGCAACTTCAGAGTGCCGTCTGGTCTCTGTTGGACTTAGAAAAAAAGGAGCTAACATACCTGGCCTGCAGTCTGCTTCCAGCATGTTTCCTGCATGTTTTAGATCATGAACACAGCTGATTTGTTTGATTTAGTGATGAACCGCTCCTGTAGACACTATAAGGCTGAGAGACATTTCAGCAGTTAGATTAAGGTGTTAAAAAGATGAACGCACGAGAGAGGAGAGGTTTGCTTTCTGTTAACAACATTGACGACTCTAGGGGGTGCTAGCCAACTGTCTTGTAAATTTTCTGTGTGCAAAATTTAAGCTTCCAAATAGTTAAATGTGATTCTATCCACATAAATTATTCAACCGAAGTCACCAAACAGCTGCAGTAAACATATTTAACAACAGCATTTTTGATGGACTTTGCATTATATGTGTGAAAAACAAACAAAAAATGTGAAAGTTTAGTCCTAATTCTGCAGATTTTATTGAAACATCAAATTTGGGTCTCGTGAATTCCTGGGCTCCATCAGCACACTTTCATCCGGAAGTGGTCCAACGGTTTTCTACCTTTCTGATTCAGAGCTTCATGAATGAAATCAACCATCTGACTAAAGAATGGTTTGGAATTCTCTGCAGTCTGGAGCTTGGATTCCATGATCCACCATGTTTGTGTCTGTAGAAACGAGGCCCGGTGTCGATGCGCTGCGGGCCATCTGCAGCATTCACCACATGTGTTATTTCCAGATTCTGTTTTATCCTGAGCTGTCGCCCTGTGAAAAACATGAGAAATGATAGAAGTACATTTTTCTTGCCTGTTGCCATCTTTGGAGGCATATGCCTGCAAAATGCATCATGCGTGACTCAAATGTACAGATTTTATATTTGGCCAACTATGTGACTTGTTTGCAGCAACAGTTTCACCACATTGCAGCAGGGCCCCAAAGTGAGATTGTCACTTACGCATCTCCGACGAAGAGGTTGGGCCAAACCTCGTTGACAGCTCCGGTGGGGCGCCTGTTCTTCAGCAGAAGGCTGAGCAGATCGCAGGTGGGTGGTGTCTGATACTCTGACTCCTCCTCACATCCTCAGCTCACTCTCACCTTGGAGTTGTTATATAATTATCACGATTTATATTCAACTTAATATGCAGCTGAGAGTTGGAAAACTTTTCATCTAATGAGGGAAAAACGTTTCCTTTCTCAAAACTGTCAAACAAACCATCTAATGATGCTAAACCAACGTACAAGCCGCTGTGTATCTACTATCAACCCTGAGCGATTCCACATGTTTATGGTCTGTTGTTATATTTACCACCAGTGCTGTTTTTATTTTCTGGCACATTTTCATTGAGGTGCTGTGAGTCTGAGGACAAGCATGCTCTCTGGGGAGATGTCACAAATCAAATGAAAGCTGTTGTGAGAAAACACCTCAAGACAGCCACGATGAGATGATTAACCTGTTTCTGCAGCGAGTTCAGAAAAGTTGTTGCTTTCAGACCAAGAAGTAGTCTGTCACATTTCAGTCCTGAACTTATTTGAACTCGGAGAGCATTAAAAAAACACTTCTACAGATCTAGCTGGCTTCTGACACACAATTTGAGGATGGATTGGGTCTAAGGGTCGAGGGGTGCTGGTACCTACCTCCAGCATCCTGAGGATGAGAAGCAGGGGACATCCTGGACAGGTCACAGGGACACACAGAGACAAGCAGCCAGTCACACACTTAGTAGTGGCTCCAATTAACCTAACATGTATGTTTTTGGCCGAAGCACCTGGAGAAAACCCACACATGTATGGGAATGATAAATAACCTGTATTTGACATAGAGCCTTCCAGAGTCCTAGAACCCCCCATGGTACTTTACAACACAATCAGTCATGCACCCATTCACACACACATTCACACGCTGGTGATGATGAGCTACATCGTAGCTACAGCTGCCCTGGGGCGCACTGACAGCGGCGAGGCTGTCGTACACTGGCGCAACCAGTCCTTCCGACCACCACCAGAAGGGCAATATATGTCTTGCCTAAGGACACAACGAGACTGAGTGGGGCGTGAACCTGCGACCTTCCAATTGCAGGGCAGGCACTTAACTCCTCTGCCACCATTGTCCACGAAGAATGGAAGAACATGCTTCTCTGCACAGCTGGGATTTTAACCAGCAACCTCCTTGCTAGGTAAATAAACAAACAAAACCTTCTGAGGATATCAAGTGGGCAATCCATCAGGAATTCTTAAAAGATTTTTGTGGAGTTACAGAGGTAAAAAATAATCAGTATCAGTAAAAGTTATTATCAGTTAAAATAAACATTTTTTTTGCATTTTTGCACCGTCCTTTATTTACTTTTACATAAATCACTCAACTCATGTAACACTTATTATGTTTTAATGCCAAGATCTGATTTTATAATGTATTATGCTTTCTGTCCTTTTTTTTTTTGATATTGATTTTTTTTATCCGTTCCATGAATAAATGCTCTTGTACAGTAGCATGTTATATTAGAGGAAAAACATCTCCATGGAGACTAAAGTCATACTTTGGTGCTGAGAGGATCACAAACAGGCCAAGAGGAGCTTGTGGAAGAAATCCAAACTTTAATGAAAATGAAACATGTCACGATGAGTGAGCAGAAACTGGGTGTACTGGGGAGGATGATTAGTGAGCTGATAACTGATGCAGGACAGGTTTGAGGTGAGCTGAAGCATAAATAAAGGAGACAACGAGTAATGATGCAGGATGAACTGAAATATATACTAAAAACACTAAACAAAGAACTCTGACAGCTTTAATGAGAAGATGAGAATAAACTTATCTTACAAAACACCAAAAAAAGAATTGATTTGATGAAAAAGATCCAACACCGTGCAGCACAACAATATAAAGCTGTTCCAAGCTAGATAAAATGATGATTGAACACATGCTACAAGTCTCCTGACTGTTGACCATGTTGAAAACATTTCTTTATAGAAATCAGATTTCCTAAAGTTTTTTTTTTATTTGAAGTATTTTTTAATCTTTAAACAAAAATATTTACCAAAAGGGCGATAAAGATGTTTTACACTGATATCTTCATCGTTAGAAGAGTTTCAAACACAGCCATGAGCAGCACTGATGCTCCAGCTGCTTAATGACAGTGCAGCTTCCTGTCCAACTTCCTGAGCTGCTCTAAAAACCCCTCATTAGGTGAAACATTCCTGTTGGCGCTGACTGCCTTAATGGCGTCCCCCAGGGTCATGTTCTCGTGGATCATCAGGTAGGCCAGAACCAGAGTGGATGAACGGCTGAGCCCCATGGCACAGTGGACAAACACTTTACCTGCAAATCATCACAAACAAAAACACACTTCCTGTGGCTGATTTCCAGAATGAAAGTTTTCAACAATGTTGCAACAAATGTTTCTACACACGTTAATCCCTGGTTTCTTATCGGGCTTGGGGATTAGGGAGCAGAGGAGCGAGTAATTGAACTGTCTTGGCTTCTGTGTATTTCTGCCGGGGATTAACGCAGACCCCCCCGCCACACGCTGGAGCCCCGATCAGCCAGCATGTGAAGAAGGAGGCCTCATCTGTCATGTCAGATACTGACTTCACTTTGCATAACAGGCCGTGCAGGCACAGGCCACAAACATAATTCTGTAATTTCCATGTCCAATGAAAGTCTAGCTTACAAATTACCAGAGCAATCCATTTAAAACTAATTTTCCTGACAAAGGTCTGAGCCTATATGAGGAGACTACCGTGGGGGGAAGATATTAGCCTGATATTATGTTTAGTGTTTGATTTGCATTTTAATGAGTAATACAACTGGAGGGGGGGGGTTGCTCTAATGGAAATTGACTGACAAATGTTTCTGCAATCTGCCTTGTCTTCCTCAAGTTAATGTGTGAAAATGATGTGGAGAAACCCTGTGAGCGCTCCTCACCTGTTGGCAAGCTCAGAGCCTTCTTGATGAAATTGGCTGCCGGGTAAAAGAAGGGACTCAAGTCAAACGACGGCATGTCGAAAGCCTCCACTCCGTGGTAAGTGATGCTGGCTGTAGAAGCTGGGCCCCGTGTTTACATTCCATCGGCCGCGTTGAGCACATGAGTGATGTTGTGAGCCTGGAGTGTCCTTTTGGAAAAATGTCCGACACTGTAAAAAAGGAATGCTCGTGAATGGTTTTTAATTATGAATGATGAAACGTTTAATTAGTTCTCACATGTCGCCAATATAAATCCTAGGATGAACCTCATCCATATGGTTGCTGGTCCCTTTCTTTGTCCACATCAGTCTGTGCAGCTCTGACGCTGAGGGGGTCTCATACTTGGCCTCTTGCACCTCAGGGCTCGCCAAGCAGCTGAGACCTCTGGGCATGTCTGGATGCTCCACTTCTGCTTCTACAGCGTATCAATGGATAACAACAGGCTAGCACTGGTTATAAATACAAACTTTGTACCACAAGGGCTGCTGAGAGGCATGCAGGGATTACCGAGCATGCCTTTAGGGCACAGGGCCTGGGGGGTCGGGGCGAGACATGAGGGAGGCCCTGAATAAAGGGTCTGTTTGAAGTGACTAACAACATCAGTCTATTAAATCACCACAAGGAGGCAAAATGACAACTACAAAACAACTACAATTCAGCTTGAAAGAAATTACAACATCCACTTTCTGACACTTGGGAAAACCAGATGTCCCCATGCTCCACAGACACTCTCCAGCTCTCCCTGGGGGATCCCAAAATGTTCCGGCCAGAGAAGACAAATAATCCCTCCAACGATTGTGGGTCTGCAGCAGGGTCTCCTCCTATGACACCTGCCTGTAATTGACCAAAAAGGGTGCTTCCTATTTAGACGCCTAAACCACCTCAGCTGACTCCTTTGTGATGATGAGGCACAGTGGCACCAAGTTCCCCCCAGATGATGGAGCTCCTCACCCTTTAAGGGCTGAACCACATCAGCCCACAGAGGACGATCCATTCAGTCTCTTGTCTCCAGGATCTTGTTATCTGAGTCATTATGGACTGCCAGCGAGGCCTTGAACGTCACTACATACGAAATCAAAACAAACCTCGATACGCGCTTAACAAAAAACTCCCCTGGATTACCCAACGCACGCTTCGAAGCGTCGACTCAAAGGACACATCACTAGTCTCTAGTATAAATGGATGTCTTGTGAGTCGATTTCTGTGGGAAAAAAGCTCTGGTGCTCCTGTTTCCTAAGGTAGAAGTTAGCTGGTGCAGAAGGAATGTTAATTTTCAGTGTGATGTAGATCTGTCAGGATTTTCAGATCCTAGAGTTTCCCTGTCTTTTTTTATCTGCAGCTTATGCAGGAAATAGTGGCAGAAGACCATTTTCACATTCAGCCTGCATTTGAAACTTGATTGAAATGTGATTGTGTGGGATGGCCTTATTTGTTTGTATTGGTTTGACATCAAACACAACTAATACAAAGTTAACGCACACATCATTTATGTTTTATTTGAGCTAAGTGATTTTAAACAAATCCATCATCGTCAGAATAAACAAAAAGATTTATATAAAGGAAAAGAACCAATAGCCAACCAAAATAGGACGTTGAATTAGCCAGGACTCAAGTTTATGTTTTCCGTTAATAAGTCAAGTTTTTTCAGTGTACCAGTACACACAATTGAATTATTTTAGATTTGATTACTGTTTGAGTGCATTTGATTCCCTCATTATTTATAACTGGGTTTTAATTAGACTTGTTTATTCTTCTGCCGAGTGCCCTGAAATGACTTCTTTGGGAACACTGAGCTATATCTGAATTAATTTAATCTAATTTGAATTTTTTGGATTTCATATTAAAAAAAGCACTGTATAAATTTATTTAAAAAAGACAAAAAAGAGTGTGAGAACACAAATCTGTTTTTTTTAAACAACAGGGATGCTGTTGGTCTGTTGCAACTGTTAATAGTTTTATGCAGCTTCTTCTTTTCTTGTAAATGGTTTTAAAAGGCGTTCATAAAAACATCTAATATGTCACCGTTGGTCACACAGGGAGGTTTAAACACACTGGCTGTTTATATAACTTTTAAATGGAGATTGCAACTCAGTTGTGCCAATAAATACACTTCACACTTGCACAAGATCACATAATTATAACATGACCCAATAATGCTCTTTATTTTATTTATAATTCAGCAGCTCTTGGAAGATTTATTCTCCAGAGATGCAGAAAATTGGTATTCAAGGTCTGTGAAAAGCTTTTCCCTTCTGTTCGTTGAGTCTAATCTGCAAATTTACAACTCAAACCCCACTTTACCTCCACTTTCACTATACATATGTAAGGGTCGAAAGGTCATGTCTGGCGACCTTTGGTCAACAGAACGTCCACCCTCCTGGCTGGCTCGCCAATTGTAACGTTTTATAAAGTTATTATTCTATATTATTTATGAAATTAGCAATCAAAAGATCCTAATTTCATAAATAATAAAGCATAATAACTTTATAAAACGTTACACATACTGTTTACAGTAGCATCCGTTTATGTATGTGTGTTAGTGTGTGGGCTTAGGGTTCTCAACTGATGTGTGTTCATTGTTCCAGTGTCTTGTTTACATTCTTCAGGGTCTGGAGACTTTTTTAGGGATGAGTCACTGAGACCAGAATCGGTTTCAGTGACCTTTTGCTAAGCTGCTGTGGCACACGGAAGTGCACATCACGATGGCTTCATCCATCTCTGCTTCTGACTGTTGAGCGTGTGTCACTTCAGAAGCAAAGCTGCAAATGACCCAGTTCGTGCTCTGTGAGTGTGTGAGCACTGGAAGGCAGGGTGAAGTGCATCTTTATACAACCAGCCCATACCTGGAGGCTTTTCTTTCTCCTCATTGATCTAGAGGTTCAGCTCTTCCCTCCCTCCCCTCCCACCGTCGGGGGCAGAGAACTGATTTCCCTGGTGCATATGCTCTGCTTTCACAGCCTCCCCCCCTCAGGCTAACCTGTCCTTCCTGCTCCACTTTTGTGTAATTAAAGATACTTTGTATGGGAAAGTGCCTGCAGTTAACATGGAGGGCAAATAAAATGTCTTTTTTTACCTCCTCGGGCCTTCTCCTCGGTGGTGTTAGGAATTACGCCTTCCTTTTCAGCCTTTTAGATGTGGATCGTCTACATTTGTTGGGCAAATAATTGAAAGAAAGTACAATAATCCTTTAGGAAATGCAGCAAACATAGATTTTAACAATAATTTGTAATAGTTTGACTTGCAAATACGATTAAAGCAAACACCGTAGATCGTATATACACTACACAGTGATAAATGTCTTCCAACTCACCATATCTGAGGTAAATTCGTTTGCAGACGCTTGCCTTGGCTGAAATTGCTGCTTTTCATCGTCTCTCAGTTCAAGAGCTACATCTAGGTCGACAGCACAACTGTCTGCGTTCTCCTCGGTAATCTACCCTGCAACCTTTTTTGCTATTTTAACATCTGAATCACAGCCCAAAATAATTCTGGCAGCATCTTCTGCATTCCTTAAAGGTTACACAAGCTGCCAGGACAGAAGGGAGGAGAGGACACAGCTTCTTTTTTTAATAGCAAGAAAATTAGATCAGTGCTGCCATGCCTCAGATTTTCTCTGACTCTCTTTGGTGTCATTTCTCTCTACGGTGAAATGTTTTTAACAGCACATCGCACAAAACATTTTTTATGCAACAGTACAGATTAGTCTTGGATAAAAGAGAAAAAGAACGTGTCTGCAAACACCGAAAACATCTGATTGCAGGTTTGATTTTGCTGCAAAATCTTTGTCTACAAATTAATTAAAAGATGCACAGCAGTGAGCCATTCAGCCAGCATGATGGAAACAAAGACCGTTCATAATCTGAACAATGATGCTTTGGACAGAAGTTATTGATTGTTTAATTTGGTCCATTATGTTGTGGTAAATACTGAAGAAAACTTATTTTACCTTACTTAAAGCCACATATGCAACTTCTTCCTACTTTTAAATAATTTTCTTGAGCCAATATGCTAAAATGACCCTTTACAGGGTTAATGAAATGTCACTCAGACCCCCGCTGCCCTCTGTGGCCAGAATACATTTGCAACTCCAGAGTGCCGGTCCGGTCTCTGTTGGACTTAGAAAAAAATTCAGCTTAAATGCCAGCGCTGCAGTCTGCTTCCAGCATGTTTCCTGCATGTTTTAGATGATGAACACAGCTGATTTGTTTGATTTAGTGATGAACCGCTCCTGTAGACACTAATGAAGGCTGAGGAGACATTTCAGCAGTTAGATTAAGGTGTTAAAAAGACCAACGCACAGCGAGGAGATAAGTTACACTTTTGGTTTCACTAACAGACACTAGGGGGTGCTGAAAACAAGCCAAAACGGCCAAGTGTGCTTAAAAATATAAGTCATGTAACTTTTAGTAACAGTAATGGCTACCTTTAATCTAATAATTAGACATTCTCGATTATTATCGACCTGCTTCATAAAAACAAAGTCTTATTATCATGTTTACAAAACCTTATGAATTTGTCCACAGCTGGCTGAAATTTCACTCATAATTGTCATTTTAAAAAATGACCACATGGTAACTTAAATTAAATCGTCTTTGTACTTTTAGTTACACACGTGGGCTCTGTGTGTGACCAGTAAGCCCTTTTCTTAGATGTTGATGTAACTGACAAACATTTAGTCACAATTAAAGATGTCTACATAACTGAAGACATTGTGTTTATATTCATCTTTATCTAATGCTTTATTAAGATCTCCACTAAAGAAAAAGTTCATCAGAATCAAGCATTTCCCAGTTAAAGGTGCAGTATGTAAGAATTTTACCGTGAAATCATCACAAAACAGACAGTCTGTCTCAGTCATGTTGGAACTTGGTCCGGCTGGAGGTTGTCAGTTTTTCTCCTCCAAAGAGGGACATAGTCTTTGTTTACAATCTGTGAGCCTGCATGGTTGCAGAGTCTGCGCTAGCTAACGCTGCAGCGCTAGCGTTTGTAATTTGACACCAGTCTGCAAAATGCAGCAGTGTTTTGTAAAGATCCTAAGCCAGTAAGAGGGTCGACCCAGAAGTTATTTCTTGTACCCATAAGAAGCCACTGTATCTTTTTGTTTTACTCTAATATCAGGTGAAGCAGGGTAGAGGCTAACGTTGAGCTAACAATGCTAATGTGAATTAGAAGCAAATAGCCCCAAAAATAAATCTCAATCTACTTTTTCAATTACAGTGAAATGTATTTATCTACTTATCAACTTACTGTGTATGACTTGTCTTTGATCGTCAACTAGAATCTTTTGGTGCTGATCCGTAACTGGCAACAGCCATGAAACTCATGGAACAGGAGTGAGAAAGTGACTGGTGGGTTTTGAAAATGGGCTGCAGTACCTCAGTCTGACCACAGAGTGTCATTCTTTCTTCATTCTTACATAATGCACCTTTAAATGCTCTGTGTTCCTTAGGAGAGAAAAACACCCAAACATATTATCACATCACACATCTAGACCTTCAGTCAAGCATCTGAAGCTGCAATTGTATGAAGACAGTTGCACGGCATAGGGTCAAAACTGACCTGTGCTGAGGAAGCGGATGAACAGAGCGGTGCAAATAAAGGCTCCTGTTCCAGACTTTCCTCAACAAATTTAAAAGAAATTGCATTGAATAGCAAAAAAAACTTAACTTGGTCAGAATCTTTATCACAAAATCATACACATATTATTTTAATAGGTGCAGATAATTGCAATAAAATAAACTCTAACACAATGCTACTGCACATTATCCTGATAGAAACAGTCCCTTTTGCACCACTGACTTGATCTTGTTAAACCAAGTCACCTGTTGACAGCAGCGTCTCTATGGAAACATCCCAGTTTGGGCGCAAAGCCAGGAAATTCCTGTTGGGGTAGATGGCCCTCCTCTGGATCAGCTTCTGCAAAGCCTGCTTGAGCGGAGGTGATGGTAGATCATGAGGTAGGCCAGCACCAAGGTCGACGAGCGACTCATTCCCATGATGCGAGGTGTGAGGGAAGGATTAGTGGGAGCTGTATTAATATCATACATGACTGCCCCGTCTCACATTTTGGATTTTCTTTTTTTTTTCTCGTGTTTTGAGCTAAAGCTATTACAAATTTAAGTTCTGCAAGGGAAGACTCCTATTATTACTGAAAGAACATTTCCATAGCAGTACGAGCTGTGCTACATTGTGGTGATAGGTGACATTGAAAGGGCAGCACAATGTGGGAATCGGAGCGGATGGTTGACTCCATTAGGAGTGAAATAAAAGATGTGATGAGCAAAAGAAGAGAAAACTGTAGTAGTTCTTACCACCAGGTGACTTCAGAGCTTTGTGAATGAAATCTGCTGCAGGCTGGAAGTAAACATCCAGATCAAAGTGAGTTGAGTCATCTGCTGGAATGCCAAAATACACAAAGTCGTTGCCATAAAAGCTTTGGTTCCCTATGCTGCCTCGCTTGGAGTGAGCAGCGTTTAACACATGAGTTATACCTAATTTCAGCAGGGCAGCCTTGTTTTGGGCTACTGCCCTAGCGAGAGACAGAAAGAGGTTCAAGACTTGCGTGAAGCGTCACAGCAGAATCATTTTATGTCAGAGTGATTCAATATGTGGAAGGAGTACTTTTTAACGGTTACAGTTAAAGGCCAAGTTCACTGAGAAATCCTTTTATACTTGTTTTTTTAAAAGGTCTGTCCTTTGAGTTTCACTTGCAGGCTGAACGTGAAAATAGTCTTCTACCCCTATTTCCTGCATTAGCTGCAGAAGAAATAAATGGGGAAACGCTCAGATCAGAAACACCAGTCAGATCTACATCATACTGAAAATTAGCATTCATGGACTCACCCATCTTGGCTCACGACGGGGAAGGCTGTTGTTGGTTAAGCGTCCGTCTTGGCTAATAGAAGCTAACCATTAGCATTAGCAACTCCACCACACAGCAGAACTCCTCCAGGCTTGTGTTATTTGTGGAGATAAAACATCAACGTTGCAGAGCAAACAGTGTCAGTGGTAGAGTCGTGTTGCTGTTAGCCAATCAGAGGCGAGATGTCCAAATATCAGGAAATAATTACACACTAGCATCCACTCTTCTCCGCCCGCCCCAGCCTGGCAGCATTCGTTCCACACTGCCTTATTGCAGACATAATTGAGCACATGGGCTGTCTACAAAATCGGTGCGAAAATATCAGTGATGTCATGAGTGCATCTCCGAGCATGTGGGCGGGGCAAAAGAGCACAGAGAAGTCCGTGGTATCTTCCTTATTAAACAAAGGCGTCCTGAGCAGTGGTGCTTTTGGAGACTCTCTGCCTCTGTTATTGCATCCTGCTTTGCTGTGTGTGACAGCCTGGCAGCACTGTGTGTGTGTGTGTGTGTGTGTGTGTGTGTGTGTGTGCGTGTGTGTGTGTGTGTGTGTGCTCCTCACAGCGGAGACAGACAGAGAAATACGGCTTCAGTCAGAGGCTCAAGAATAATGAAGCGCGAATGCGGGACGCCCACCTGGCTGATTCTATCTACTAATCGGAGGCTCCCCCTAATGGTAGGCATGAATTTGAGCTGGCCAATCAGTCGGCAGTGGGTGTGTTGGACCGGTTTCGTCCCGAGGCAGACCACCTTGGGAAGAGGGCTGAGAACATGTCTGGTTTGGCATGGAAAATTCCCGGGCTTCCCGAATGTGAACACCAGTTACCCTGACCAGGCCATGTGAAGCCGATGCTAGTGTGTAAGCGCCATACGACTCCAAATCCTGCAGTCTTCTGCTCCCCAGGAGCGCCAGAGCTTTTTTTCCCCCACAGTGATCGACTCACAAGGCATTTATTTATACTAGAGACCACTGCAAATGTGTTGAAAGAACAAGTGAACTTGGTCTTTAAACATTAAAAGTGCCATGCAGAGCATTTGTGTTAGATCTGAAGTCAAACACATACTTACACGTTTCCTATGTAAATGTTCGGCCACACTTCATCAATCTGATTGAGGTGCAGCTTACAAGGTCCAAATCTCTTGTCTCGGATCGATTTCCAGCCAAAATGTTTGTGGTATCAAAGCAGCCTTTCCCCAGCTCCAGATGATCAGTGAGAGCAGGTGCTGTCAGCCTAACTTACTCACACGGAGGGCAGAACAACAAACGCTGCAGCGCGGGCTCTGCTTTTCCCTCTGCTGTGGGACTCTCATTTATTAAACCTCAAACTGTGATGAATCATTCTATAAAGCAGCGATAATTGGGCGTAATTATGGTCGAATTGTTAAAGTGCACCGCTTATGCTGGATATAACTCAGTATTTATGGAACAGAAATGCTCTAATGGCTTCGGCTCATTTACTGCCCTGATACAAACATCTTGTGAGGGCGAATCGGTTTAAAAAAAGGAAACAAAGTTGCTGTTGGCTGCTCGGGGCATTAAAAAGGCCCCACGCTGTGCAGATTTGACTTTAAACTCTCTTATCATGTTGCAGGTCAATTTCTGCCGTAAAAGCTTAAAAACCAAAAGAGAAAACTTCACTTTGGCATCGTGACACATAGCTTAACTTTTCTCCTGCCAGGCCGTGAACTTGTGTGTAAAATGTAGGAGAGAAATGCTGTATGTAAAAATCAGTCAATAAATATCTACAGGTCATTTTTTGCCCTGGAGAAAATTATCGACTGGTTATTTAAGAAGCTTCTGCTCAGCGAGGGCAGCGAGACACATCCCAGCTGAATGCATCGGCAACATGAAACTACAGGTTAAACATGTTTTAGAACTGTTGGTTAAATTGGGGTAAAAATGAAGCTGGGAGGCTTTTTTCTGGTCGATGTTACATAAACATTTCTCAGAGACATGAATAGTTTCACAGACAAGAAAATAAACAATTAGATTTAGTTCTCAAGTCTTTGTGGTGCAACTCGAGTCTCTTTCCTCTGTTTAGAATAAAAAAGCTTCTGAGCAGTTTTGAAAATCTAACTCAGTGTAAAATATTATGTTATCTGTAATAAGTTTATTTTCAGAAAAGGAATCAACACGTGTCAAATAAAATGGATGATTTAGGAGGAATAGGATCTATGTTGAATATCACATTATTTTCTAGCTTGAACCAGATTTCTATTTTCACTTTCTTGTTCCATTATTTCAACTTAGCATACAAATAATATTTTGTATTATGCAAAACTCACCTTTTGCATCCTTTTGTGCTACCACATGGGTCTCTACTGCCTCTATAAACACTCCAAATGTGAAAAAATCGACACGTTTCTTGAAAGCTGCTCTCCCTTTCTCTAACTTGTGAACAAAAACCCAATTTTCAAGCTAAATCCCCAAAACCTCAGACTCCTCTTGCAAAACCAAACTTTTCACCTCAAAACAGTTTCAGTCCAGTTCACACCCTCCTGCATCTAATCAAAACAACGACTCACAAACAATAGAGGCTAACGAGGCTAACGACTCATCAAGAGGTAGGGAGGAGGGGCATTCACAGGCAGATGCTGCTCGTTGAGCAACAATAGACAGCTACAGTTTATAAGATCGACCCTCCCATATTCCAGTCAGAATTGACAAAGCTCCTCGGATGAGAAGCGAAACGTCTTCAAGAAACCAAAGAAGTCCAGTTGCCTTCATTTGAACCCCTTGGATTACCATGACCTGGATGACTGAGAACCTTCACCAGCACACCTCAAAACAGTTCAATCTGTGCTCAAAACTGAACTATGTTGTCAAATCGTGCCCCGAGTCAATCAAAATGACAGTCACTACTGAACAGTCACTAAACACTACGTAGAAAAATAGAAAACACAATGCTCAGGACATGAAGATGGAGAAATAAATGTTTATTGTTCACTGTAGGCAAAATGCATGTTGCAAAACAAAAATAACTGAGCATTTAGCACTTGTACAAACAAACAGAAATATTACAGTGTGTGTTTGACACTAGTGTACAGTAAGCCCATATACTAAAAATAAAGTACAATAATACACAAATACTACTGTAAGTGCAAAGAGCAAAGACTCCAGTACGTACAGGTTGCATATTATCCAACACATTCAATGTTGATTACTAGTGATAACTGTAGTGGCCTAAATCACTTTTTCTGTATCACTTACAAAACTAGATCTATTTCTACAGAGGGGTTTTCAACTGGATGCAGATGAACATCTATAAGGATGAAGCACTGAGTATGATCCCTCACATCATTAGCCACAAGGGAACAATTTTTAGTTGTTGTGTTCAAGTGGTGACACCTGTGCTTTACTGTGATTGACGTTTGTCACCTGTGCTCACCATTATGCAGCACGGTGCATCACAATGAAATGTGTTAAGTGGTGTCTAAACAGGTGAAACGTGCTATGGTTTTCCAAAAAGTGATGCATTGAGAAAACTGTAACCTGATGTGAGACTCAGAAAATGTCTCAGTTTGAGCTTTTTTTCTGGTCAGGATTTACATAGTATTATTTATAATATGCTGCTCAAAGTCAAAGAACAGTGTCTCCCTCCGCTGGCAGGAACATGGTGCTTCTTTTATCTTCAGGAAAACAGAGGTGTGTGAGGATCTGTAAGTTAAAAGATCATCTCATTGTTGAGCTGAACTTTGTGCAGCTTCACGTCCAAAGCACAAAGCTGTCTGAGGAATCCTCTGTTTGGGAAAATCCACCTGCTCTCTTTGACCTTATTGATCGCGTCTAAGAGGGCGTAGCGGTGGTGGATCATCAGGTAGGCCAGGACAAGAGAGGCGGACCTGCTCACGCCGACTGCACAGTGCACTAAAACCCGAGCTAAAGAGAGAGGAAAACTGTAGTGAGTGTAAAAATGTTAGGAACTCAAACGACTGAAGCAACTTGATTATTTACCACCATCTGTGTCAAGTGCATTGTGAATATACTCAGCAGTGGGGAAAAAATAGCGAGAAAGGTCAAAGGTTGGTGAGTCATCTGCAGGGACTGCGTGATAATCCACAGAAGGTCCATAGAAGTCCTGACTCCCCTGACAGTACGTCCTCCCATGAGCTGCATTCACAACATGAGTAATTCCCAGCTTCCATAGAGTGTAGCGATCATTGGCAACAGACCTGTGGATGGAAGAAACGCAGAAAATACCTCACTTCATCCAGATGATTCCCAAATCTTTTACCTCCATACAAAACCTTCTGCAGCTCTTTTCCGCCTTTGCTGTCTGGCATTTTATTCATAGGCTTTACTGCAGCCACGCTGTTTACTGACAAAGACAGGTGCTGGAGTTCTGAAATAAAAACAGTGACCTACTTTCTAAATGCCATGTTTACAACTCTAAATCTTTAGGAATTACTTGTTTTATGCTCAGATGTGAGAATAAATAAATAAAATCTTTGAGTAAAATCTTCATAGCAACATAATACGTCAGGTCATTTAAAGGTTCTAATTGATCAGTACAGTATTAAGTACTCCAGCCAACATATAGTAAAATATACATCTGCTGCTATATACAAAATGTTTTAATTTCAAATTGTTTTGATAGAGTAATCCCCATTTGAAAATGTTATAACAATCAATATATTATATTATAAATTAAACGACATAATTAAAATGTAATGTTTCAGCTATTGATTTATGGCCGCTAGGCGTCGCTGTTGATTAGTTTAAACTAACAGCAGATTTCACGTGCGCAGCTATTCTGAACATTAACGCCTCAGCTTGTCAACAGCGTTGCTAACAAGCGCGAATCTTTGTTGTCTTCAGTTACATCTGAAACCGGGTGAGTAAAGACACACGTCTGGCTCTAGCTAGTCAGCTAGCTAGCAAGGACCGGATTCCTGTAGGGCTGAAGGAGCAGAAAAGAGAATGCTTTGATTTGGTGTCACATTTTTGAGTTAGAAAAGATAGCGAAGAAAAGCAGCTGAAGTAGTCGCCTCCTTGACCTCCACGTTACCGGTGTTTACCATATGTGAGTGATATTTACGAGACAAATGCTTGACACTAGTTTTGTAGTCTGTGAAGCTACAGTGTAACGTTATAATATTGTTATTTTGGATAGGAATCGAGTATTAGTCAGATCTGTCCACCTGTTCAGATAATTATCTTCTCTCCTCCACTTACATTTTTGTGTTGTGGTTTCCATTAGTGATAATTAGGTAATTCTTACCCGTGTTTGCCTCATATTTTTTTGCTGGTGAGAAGGATTATAAGAATCTGGTTATTGCAATAGACTCTTACACATTTCTGTTCTTCTCACAAGCTGTTGGAGTGAAGAGGAAATGACCCAGCTGAGTGTTCGTCGCTGGACGCCCAAACACGTTGCCAAATGGCTAAAGACAAGCATCGGCTGGATGGCACCAGTCTGCTTGCCCTCAGTGAGTACGACCTCCGCTCGCCAATGGGGACCCAAGCAGAGACAGTGACAGCACTGACACGGCTCCGGTGGGAGAGGAGTACCACCAGTACGCTAATGGGAAGTACAAGCAGCAGATGAGGCGCCTTGACCCTGAGTACTGGAAGACGGTGCTCAGCTCTGTCTATGTGGGTCATGGTCATCGTGCACGAAAGGGTGCCGGACATGCGTACATACCCTCCACTGCCAGACATTTTCCTTGACAGGTTAGTGGCTGCTCACCAGAGCGTGTCACACTGAACTTTATAACAGCTCCTTTGCCTTGAAGCATGTTTCTATTTTTATCCTCACACACTGCTAGTGGCCTAATGTTACCTTAAAGAGATACGAGGTTTTTTAATGACCTAGTTTGAAATGACCTGTTGCATTTGAGCAGCTTTAAACTGTTCCTGGGATTTCTCAACTCAAAGGGAGATCTGGTTTCAGGGGATTGCTTCTGTGTATTTGGTGAGAGGAAATCGCTGAGATCTGGGGGTTATTGTTTCCTGCTAAAACAAATACTGTATGACTCAAAATGGGTCATTTAAAGACATTTTACAACAAACATGTTTGGGAAATATGGGAAGTTGATTTATTTATTTATAATTGATATTCCCAGAACAAATGAAGATGAGAAGCCAGTAGAATGTAACAATATCTGCCCAGTGGGTGATCGGCCAGTCTTGGAACTCAAAAATCGTTTTTCTTTTTAGAACATGCCTTTTCTCCTAGCAGCAATAAAATAAATCTGACATTTTCCCTGGTTTTCCTTGGATGCTTGTACTTCCAGAATCAGAAATCTGTTGGTGTTCTAAACCAGAATCAGTGCATCTTTAGGAGGCGTGTGGGGTGATTCTCTGTAACATCTGGCTGCTGGTTCTGTTGCTACATAAACACAGGTAGAGTCCTGCTGCTGTTCTGCACCAGTTTATTATTATCGCATCATAAACTGTATTTTTAGACGGTAATAACGTTTTCCTCACCTCAATATTAGATCTGACCAAAGCTAACCAGTTTCCGCGGCGCATGTGCAGCCTGATGGGGACCGTATTCATGCTGCGCTGCATCACCATGTTTGTCACCTCCCTGTCGGTGCCAGGGCAGCATCTGCAGTGCTCAGGGAAGGTAAAACCACACTCTTTATAAAATGCACCGTGCTGTTCTGTTTACCATGATTGAACAGTTCCTGCTTCTCTAGATGTACGGCGACATGTGGGCCAAACTGCAACGGGCCATAGCCATCTGGAGTGGTTTTGGGATGACCCTGACAGGCGTGCACACGTGTGGTGACTACATGTTCAGCGGCCACACCGTCGTCCTTGCTGTGACTTTTAGAACTTTTTCAGTATGTTTGATTTGCATTCTGTAAAAAACATTATTAGCATACTCATTCAAATAGATAAATAGTTGGAATTTCTAATGTTGAATGAAATGTCCCACATCTCATTGTAATGCTTCATTGTTAATATACACTAATATATAAATATAAAAGCTCCAATGGTCACAAAATGTGGTTTAAATTTACACTGATAAAGAAATGATGGGTGTTCTAAAACATTTGATAGTAAATGTTTTACATTATGACCCTATAATGTTGAAAATGAGTCTCGTGGCTTTTCTTGGTAAAATTGAAGGTGTGTTTTGCTCCTCTTTCTCACAGACACTCCACGAGCTGGCACTTCATTCACACCTTGTCTTGGGTCCTCAACCTCTTTGGCATCTTCTTCATCCTGGCCGCACATGAACACTACTCCATTGACGTGTTCATAGCCTTCTATATCACCACCAGACTCTTCCTGTATTACCACACTTTAGCCAACACCCGGGCGTACCAGCAGAGTCGGCGAGCCCGCATCTGGTTCCCCATGTTCTCTTTCTTTGAGTGTAACGTCAACGGACCTGTCCCCAACGAGTACTGCTGGCCCTTCTCCAGACCTGCTGTAGTAAAAAGACTCATTGGATGAGGAATGTTGCGATTTTGATTTAGAATTATGCAAAGATTTGCTTTATTAACTATCAGAACATACGTTTCTGGTTCCTGGTAAACACTAGGTGTAGAATAGTGTTGTTGAATATGTGTGTAAGTGTATTACTGCGCTATCCACAGCCTCATGGAGAACAATACATTTTAGCAATAATTTATGACAGTATGTAGTGATAGAATAAATGTTTGACACTAAAACACAAGACAGAAACCAAAATAACTTTTCAAGCACTTCCGTTTCATGGAATTCTAATCTGATTTGAATTGTTAAATAGCTGCCATTCATTCATTCATTCATTCCTATCTATCTATCTATCTATCTATCTATCTATCTATCTATCTATCTATCTATCTATCTATCTATCTATCTATCTATCTATCTATCTATCTAACTTCTTTAGGGGAATAATTATTACATTTTTGAAGTAATTATTTCGTTAGCGCAAATGAGTGGCGTATTGGTTACCATGGTGTTCCATAGAGGTCTCTAACATGCCGGTAGACGCGAAGTACAATTTTATTTTAAATACGAGTCATTTTATATCATCATATCGTCCTACGCCAGGTTGCAATAATTTAAGTAGCAATAATTGTCGGTAAGTATTTTTCTAATTCGGTGTTTGTTGGCGTGCTTTTGTTTAAGTTTGGCCGTAATGAGTAATGTCATTTGGCGTGTGGAAAACGCCTCCTACCACACTTGGAGTTTTTACTCGACCGACACTGTCTGTATCTAATAATATAACGTGTTAATGTGCTCTCGTTTAACCTAGAGAGTGACTGTCAATAACCTAACTAAAGCCTTCTCCTGTCAGTTTGGTTTAAGCTCTTTTTAATGGATGTCCTCCGTGTTACCCAGAAGTCACGTCTGCTTTTACATCTAACTAAACTCGGACATTGAGCAACGCTTTTACTGTAGGTGTGCCTTTATATTCCCGTAAGCTGTCCGTAAAGCGCTGCAGCCTCCGGTGTAACCTTGACTGTGTGGCCCTCGTCTGTCTCTAGGTGTCAGGCAAAACCAATAATGTACTGTGGTGAGCGCATTTAAGATCCTGCCTCTTGTTTTTTCTTCTTGTTTTTACAGCAATATTTTTGAAATGTCTTGGAATGGTCACAAGTAGAAGTTTTAGTAGAATATTTGTCCCCATTTCCCCCTTTGGCTCATTGTAAAATGACCTTAAATTGTCTTTTTTTTTTTTCAAATACTGAACTACAAATCATGCATGTTTTTGTAATCAGTAATCTTACTCTGATTACTTTCAACCTTCTTTTGGAACGTCAACACCTATTCAGATCACAGATACGTTTTTCATCATTTAGTTGATTGAAATCATCCTAATCTACTGATTGTGTAATAAAATCACACAAGTAAAAACTGTAGGTGTGTAGTTCTAATGCTACTGTTCTAATCATGTAAAATGTTCAATCTTAAATATTTGTGCTATATATCTTTAGTCAAAGGTTAGACAGAGTGGTTTGCTTTTGTATTCAACTTTAATACAGATGAGAGGAAATTAAAGTCGTTTAATTAATACATTTTCAAAAACAAACTGTTAAATTAACCAAATGTTATACTCTGGTGCTTTTTTTATTCAGGAAATTTAAAATAAATCATCTTGCATCACAGTTTTTGCTCATTAAACTGTATTTTACAGATAAAATGGCAGTTCCTCCAGCATATGCAGACCTTGGAAAATCAGCAAAGGATATCTTCAATAAAGGATATGGTAACTTAAAGCAAGATAAATCGTTTTAAACATGTATTTTTATTTGCTGAACTGCAGAAAATAATTCTGCTGGTTGAAAAGCATTTCCCAGACCGGATTAATTGTTTCTCTTTGCAGAAGTGGACCACAGAAAACACACTTGGGACAGAAGTGTGTGTTGAGGATAAGGTAAATAAGGGCCGTTGTTCTGCTGAGGCTAATTCTACTTGTTAGAAGCTCTATATCACTCGTCATCATTTTCTTCTTGTAGATCACCAAAGGGTTGAAACTTAACTTTGAAACTACGTTTTCACCCAACACTGGGCAAGTTGGATCTTACATCTACTTAAAATATAATCCTATTGTTTACATTTTTAATCTTTATTAACACCAATGTGTAGGTCTCAAAATGAGCAAATATACAGATCAAATAGAAAAAAGAACCTTTAGTCTTTAGAAATGGCTTTGTAAAATGCTCCACTTTTTATTATTATGATGCACGTTTTAGTGAAAGATTGAAAAGCAGAAAGCTGGATTTTTTTTTCAGAGCACCACCTAGAGGCATAAAAAATATTACACCTTTAAACTAGGGCTGGGCAACAGTATATATAATTGCTCCACAGCCAGTTTTATTGATAGTATTATTCCCCCAGATCTTTTAATTACAAATATTTTTAATTTCATGTGAATATAAAATTACCAAATGTATTGAATGATGTCTGTTAGAATCATACATTTTGGTAATGATACATTTTCACACGTTTTCCTTAGTCTGTCTTCCAGTAGCAGTAGGCAGTCTTGGAACTTTGTAAAAAGTTCAAAAACGCTGCTAAGTTCTAGGTACGTCTGCAAACGTGTGCACATGCTCTGTGATTGCCGTCTGTATGTAAGCAGATGTCTAACACTGAGTGGCATTCAAGTATGCATGGGCTCTACGGGATGGGTGGGCTTAGTAAAAAAAAAAAGACATTTCCTACATTATACTCAGAACAGGGTCAGATCATCACTGTTACGGATATCTAAAAAAATCATACATAATTCCTGAAAGGGAAAAACTCCAGATTTAAATTTTGCGGTCTTTGTCTTGCTTTTTTTCCTCATAGAAATGATGGTTCGGAGTTTGGTGGCTACATCTATCAGAAGGTAAATGACAACCTGGAGACCGCCGTGAGTCTCGCCTGGACTGCAGGAACCAATGGCACTCGATTTGGAATTGCTGCTAAATACCTGTTAGACTCCAGTGCCTCCATATCTGTAAGTGTCCACTTAGCATGAACTGCTGTGTGTGTGAGGGGGGTTGTTTCATTTTAACCACACTGGATAATTTAATGCTTTTAATAGCATTACTTTTTTTCAGTCATCAAAGTCATTCATGTAGAAAGCATCCTATATATACAGTGGGGAACATAAGTATTTTGCAAGTTCTCCCTCTTAGAAATCATGGAGGGGTCTGAAATTCACATTGTAGTGTATTTCAACTGTATGTAGCTGTCCAGGCCCATCTGAAGTTTGCCAATGAGCATCTGGATGATCAGAGTTGGCATGAGAGAAAGTCATGTGGTCAGATGAGACCAAAATAGAACTTTCTGGTCTAAACTACACTCACCGTGTTTGGAGGAAAAAGAAGGATGAGTTGCATCCCAAGAACACCATTCCTACTGTGAAGCATGGGGATGGAAACATCATGCTTTGGGGGGGCTTTTCTGTGAAGGGGACACGATGACTGCTCTGTATTAAGATTCAAATATAAGTGTTCAAATACTTATGTTCCCCACTGTGTATTCAAACATATACATATTCACCCATATACCTACACAAACATATTTACATATATATGTACATACATACACATGAACACTTGAACATACCATGACTGAACAGGTTTAGGCAGAAGCAAAAGCTTATTGTCTAACCTACTTACTAATCAAATATTATATTCCCTAAATGTGACTATAAATGATACACAAACGTCCCCAAAATTCAAACTAATAACTTTCAAAGATATTTTTATTGACAAATATGTTTAAAACTAAAAGTGAGGTTGCTGTTTTGACTTCTAATTTAGCCTCATTCTAAAACCTTTGTCCAATAAGAGATGCATCTCCTTTTAATACCTTTCTTAGCTTTTCGTACCATAAACTTGGACACCTCAAATCATATTTACTCTCCCTCATTAAAAAAAAAGTACTTTATTAGGAAGTGGCATTACATTTGCTCTAAACAAAAGTTGCATAATTTTGTAAATTTTTTATTACTTTTAGGTACGTTTTAGAGGTTGATCCACATATTTCTTTACAGTATGGCATGTAAGTTTTAATTTGGTGAGCAATAAATTAAAAGTAAAGCCTTGGAGTTTAACAAATACTAAATTTGTATCGTCTGCAAACATAATTACATATGAATAGTTTTGGACCCATTACAGACCCTTGTGGAACATCAGATTATTTCTCTAAACCCTGATTTTGTCTCTTTATTCTTTACGCACTGTTATGGTCTGGCTCGTGGGACTGCAACATAAAGAGGACGTCTGAACACTTGGTGGGAGTTATTTAAAATCAGCCTCTACACAAACAGGAGCTCCCCAAAGGTTATGCTGCACCCACAGGTGCAGCCACTTAACGCAGTTACAGGCTGCACACAGCCAGCCCAATGAAGAGGCAGAAGGGCATAGTCAGGGATGTTCAAAGCAGCCACCAGCACAGCAACATCCTTTTGCCTGCAGGATGGGTGCTTTGTTTCTCTAAATGGCAGGGGCTGTAACACGCAACCTTTTGTGAATACTTTTCTGTTCCAGGCTAAGGTGAATAATGCCAGCTTGGTAGGAATTGGATACACCCAGACTCTGCGGCCTGGTAAGAGCCACATTATAAGATATTAACACCACAAATCACCATGAAACATTACAAACATCCTATTCTTTACATGATCATTGCAGGTATGAAACTCACCCTGTCAGCATTAGTCGATGGGAAGAATATCAACGCTGGTGGTCACAAGCTCGGTCTAGGCCTGGAGTTGGAGGCGTGAGGATCATCTCTGCCGTTATCAAGAGTCTAATCTTCAGTGTTCATGAGTGGTTAGAAACCGATATTTCAATGACAAGGCCAAAACCAAGTAGAATCCCCTCCCTGAGGCACTGGTGAGATGTCATTTCCAAACTCCTACCATTATCAAGTTATTCCTCTTTCTGCCCGTTTATCCTCCACTATGGAACGATCCTGTATTAAGAACATAGCTTCCTTTATTTTGGCGGTCCAGAACTATTTCAAAAACTTTATTTTGCTGATGTTTGATCTAATAGAATGTAAATCGGAGCTGTTATTTTTGCACAATAGAATTTCCTTATATTTGCATATTTTATTGATGATTTGGTGGTGGTGTACTGCCTGTTTAGGACTGAAGTGCATCAACTTGCTGCTCCTCACTTTTATTTCCTAGAGGCTTTATTGTGCTGTACCATAAATTTTAGACACCTGCTACGTTGCATATCTCCTTAGCTAGAAGACATTGTTAAACCAGTTCTTTTTCCTCATCATGACCCGGCTGAAACCTGAGTGAATCATCCACCTCTTCCTGTTTGTGGAACTGTGACACTTATCAGATGGGTTTGTATGTTTGTGTGTCCACCTTTACAATAAAGTCCTGAAATCAGCCATTATTCTTTCATGTCATTTTAATACAATTAGGCAGCAATGTGAAATCAACAAATATAAAAAGAAATGTGCAATTTTTCCCCTAAAAACATTTAAATCCTTGGTCCTTTACTTCAAGAGCTGACTTTTACCACACAAAAGTTAACGTTTGTAGTTTAACGTTGTAAAACTGACATCCTGACATGTAACTGTTTATCCCCAAAGCCAGCGTGAGCCCATCTCCCACCGTTAGCATGCTCAAGGTGATTCGTACATCTCTGTGCAGCTTCTTGTTCAGCTTGTCTATCGCCACCGTGTCCACGTCTTTGGGGGATGGATTCAGAACCTGTCCCCCCCACAGCACCTGCAGCACCAGAAAAGCCTTGTTTATTACAACCTGACATTCAGTATGACAGAAACGTGTGTTGGTGTGAGCTCCTACGTTGTCGATTGCGATGATTCCTCCTTTTCTCAACAGCAGCAGAGACTTTTCATAATAATTATCATAGTTTACTTTGTCTGCATCTATGAAGACAAAGTCAAACGTTTCAGCCTGGCCAGAAGACAGGAGTTGATCTGAGAAAAAAAAAGATAAAAATGAGAGATGGTGAAAAGCTTTCTCATCAGATTAGTCTCATTCTGGTCAACAAAATAAAAGACCACATTAACTCTTACTTTATTGTGCAGAGTTTACTAGTAGTTCACTAGGCTAAAGATCTTAAAGACTGGTAAATTATTCACAGAGATGTGCAATGCTAAAAAAAAAACTTCCTCTGCCTCAAATTAAAGCTGTTGTGAATGTAAGAACAGTTCACTTCATCAAGACATCTTACAAAAAAAAGACAAATGTTTGAATGAAAATAAATATCCCAATTCTAACGAGATTTTAAAGTGATTTATTAACGTACCAAGAGTATTCAAAGCTGGCTGAATGCGTAGATCAACTTTATGTTCAACCCCAGCCTGTAAATTGAAGACATAAATACAAGAGAAAACTTTTACTTTATTGTTTGAGTCATAATTCACCTGTGATCGCTTTTCTTTTTGAAAGTATGTGGAGTCATAAAACACCACCAGACTGATTTATGGACACTTTCAAACCAAACTAAGTCACACCTAAGATACTTTAAAGTGTTCCTAGAATGCAGTTAATCAACAATCTAAAACAGAGCCTTGAGCCTCTAAAAAGCATAAGAAATGTTCTTTTGGCTTTCATCTGTCCCAGGAGCCCTGATACAGGCCATTCTAAACCCCCTAAACCAGCCTTGCTGTGAAGAGCTGTTGACCCCTCCCACTCGGCCAGGACATGAATATGATAATGAGCTGCTTGCTGATTGGTCAGTTTCCCCAGAAGGCCTCAGACACTGGAGACATGCATGTTTGAGGAGGCGTGGCTCCCCCTTATGACGTGTTAAGGAAGGTTTTCTCAGAACAGAAGTTTTTCTCTCGCCTTTTTCAACTTTCTAATTTACATAAAAAGTAGGTCACACACGGCTTTGACTTTTTGGCATGCTACTTTTGACCACCCAAGCTGTCTTTATTCAACAACAAGGAAAATACTGGTTTACATTCTAGGTACTGTAGATAATCTTCAGCACTGACCACCACTTAAAGGAAAAATATTATAATGGCACCACATTTCACGTCAAGCAGCACAATGTGTCACACTTTATAACGGATCTGTCCTGTACCTCTTTCCAGAACGGTTTGCCAATGTCGGTGTATTTTTCACTGATATCACAAGCGACGACAACTCCATCATCAGGCAAAGCCAGCGCCATATTCAGTGTGTTGTAGCCTGTGTATACCCCTGTAAATACATTAAATACATACGTGAGCATGCCACATTTTATTAGAAAGCAACTCAGGTTTCCTGTTGGGACATAAACTTGAATAACCTGATCGTTTCCTATTCACCAATTACATTTATTTATCACCACGTTTGAATTCATGTTAACCGAGTTGATTGGAGGAAAAACGCCCAACTTCCCATTCTCACTCAAATAATTTTACTACAACCCCCTCCATCCTTTGACCCAATTTAATCAGCTACATTTTTCCTGAAGCTGGATTCCTGGCAGCATATACAAAGAAATAAAGCTTTTAATCAGCTTTTTACATTTGTGTGGTGGCAGAAAAGCTGTGACAGCACTGCAGTGGGATGAAAGAAGTGATTACATAAATGGTTGGATGCATCCTTGTTTTATAGATGAAAAGAATTCTACCTTTAATCAACACAGATCCAAATAACATCAGTTTAGGTTATATCTTCAAGTTCAAGTCCAGGTAACGGTGCTTAATAAATAATAAATAAAAGAAAAACAAACACCTTGCATGTCTGTCGGGTGCTGCGCTTAGATATTAGCATCACAGCACCTTTTGCATGTTGTAGCAGTGCTTATGGGCTGTATCAAACAAAGAAGTAGTGCTGAATGCACTTTGGACAGTTGTTTAAAAATTTTAAAAAGTTTCAACTTGTTTTTCTGATTATTTATATGGGAGTGTATTGGCGAGAATTTGCCGATACGATATATATCACACCACAGGGAAGGCGATACGATATATCGCAATACAAAAAGCCAGACGATATTTGCAATTTTTTAAGACTGAATTTAATCAGAAAACTCAGGCCTGATGCTTTCGATAGTCAATACACATCCAGTGTTATCGTAAGATTTTGTTCTGTCAGAATGAAGGTGGTAAAAAATGCTGCCACCTATCAGTTGGAGTTTGAATTACACCACACAAAAGAAGCAGCAAATGTTTGCATGTTAAACAAAAAAAAATAATTGATGCACCGTTTTAAAATATTGATTCAGTATGTAAATAAAAAATACTGCGATATCAATATTTTCTCTATTCCTGGTTATTTAGATGTTAAAGCTGTGTAGGTTTATGACTGTATTGCTCAATCTTGATACAGGAAAATTTAGAGGTCCAGTACAAATGCTAAAGAAAGCTTCAACTTCAGTATAAGGAGATTTGCACTCCTCACAAAGCAAATATGGTGTATAAAAGAAAAATGTATGAATGACATAGACCATTTCAAATTTGAATCTGTACTCCAATTTCTGCATACAAAGGACTTCCTTTTACTATTTTTTCTTGTATTGGTCATTTTAACAATTCATGTAAATCAAAAATTGTTTTCAAATATCTGCAGTTATGTCTTTCAATCAGTCATCTAACATCTGCACAAATCTTGCATTTCATATTAAAATTGACACACGTACCAATCTCTAATGCCTTCTTGGCTTTAATCAGCCTTGCCAAATTAGCCATGAACTGCGCCTGCTCACAGGCAACCATCATGATGTTTGAGGAATCTTCCATCGTCCTCTAAAAACCAACAAGCAGACACCATTTGCATACATTTCTTGGATTACTTTGCAAAACCTAATTTACCTCATTCAACACTACTCACCAGCCTGAGTTTCTTCAGGACCGGATGTTCCCTCAAGGAGTGATTGAGGACGTACTGCATCAGTGGGTTGTCTTTTCCCCCGCCGTGACTTTTAGAGATGCTCATTGTGAAAGATTTCCTCCTCCCTGAGGGCAAACATGAGCACAGTGATATCAGATTGAACGTCTTTTGGTAAATCCAGCCGTGTCTACTGCAGCAGAAGATGAGGGGCGCAGGAGTGGATGAACATCTGACTGCATGGATCATCAACTACCTCACCAACAGGCCACAGTACGTGAGGCTGCACAACTGTACGTCTGAGGTGGTTGTGTGCAGTACTGGAGCTCCACAGGGTACAGTACTCTCACCCTTTCTCTATACCTCGGACTTCACCTACAACACCAGCAGCTGTCACCTCCAGAAGTTCTCTGATGACTCGGCCATCGCCGGCTGTGTGTCTGAGGGGGACGACCAGGAGTACAGGTCAGTCATCATGGACTTTGTGGACTGGTGTGAGCGTAACCACCTTCGCTTGAACACCAGTAAAACAAAGGAAATGGTGATTGACTTCCAGAGAAACACTCCTCCTCACTCACCAGTAAACATCCAGGGAGCAGACATTGAGGTGGTGGACACCTTTAAGTACCTGGGTGTTCACCTCAACAGTAAACTGAACTGGTCCCACAACACAGATGCTCTGTATAAGAAGGGCCAAAGCCGCCTCCATCTCATGAGGAGGCTGAGGTCCTTCGGAGTTAACTCCCAGCTGCTAAAATCCTTTTATCACTCTGTTGTTGGCTCTGTTATTCATTCTGCTGTGGTCTGTTGGGGTGTAGGCAGCTCTGACCGAGACAGAAAGAGACTAAACAAGCTAGCTACCAAAGCTAGCTCGGTTCTGGGCTGCCCACTGGATACCGTTGAGACGTGTGNAAGAAGTGTGGGTGTATATTGGGTAATTGATATTCTTCAACCAGCCTGGCATGTGAAAATACCAAATTTCTCTTTCTTTGTCTTTGAAAAGGAGAATTCTCCAGTCGACCAGAAAAAAAAATACTGTACCAAAGGTACATTATTGAGAGATGATTTGTGCATTTTCTATACAGCACTCCACACCCTGTCCCTTTCATTTTGGCTGCACCACTTAGAAATGTCAAGTACTTTGAAATTTTAGAAATTGGTAGTGGTGGAAGCTGAGGCTGACTCTCTTCTCCTCCTGAAGGGCTCTTGTCATGATAAATCAAACAGTAGAGAGGCTGGTATTTCATGTATCTTGGCCAAAGAGGTTCATATTTGAGGATATTTGGTAATGTTATGATCATAAACATCCATTTTTCTGGTCCACTGCCCAGCACCTGTGTCAAATGATGAAGTAAATCAGATTGCACAACACAAAACACACTAAATTTATGGTGTAATCCCTCGTGAGGTGGTTTTCCTGGTATAAACGTTGTGCAATGCACCTTAAACTTGAACTCAGTGAAAAATAAAACAAAAGCCTGTATATAAACGTGTTTCTTATGTTTTGCAGAACTTAAAAGTTTTTGCACAAGTGCATGAAGTTTCCCTCTGCAGAGTAAACAACTGGTTTGGGTTTGTTCACGTTTTGAGTAACTTACTATGAAACCAGCATTGTTAAAAATAGCAAAAAAATATCCATTTCCTCTTTGCTGAAGTGGAAACTAATAAAAGCAGAACGAGAGAGTGCAACAGAAACAGACTCCAGGAATAAATCATAACATACATGAAGACTTAAACATCCACTGAACTTCCGCTCCACTGGAGAGATGATAAATGGTGGCAGGAGAAAACATCAGACCTGTAGTCAAGTTTCCATCCAAAAGCAGCTCGAATCAATGAAAGAAAACTGATCTGCTTCTCCGCTCAACGCTGCTCTTTTAAATGAGAGAAAAACGTCACATATTGCAGCCTGATTTTCTTCAACTCTTATTTATTTGAGGGCAGATTGTTGCATCATCTCATGGTTTTTAAGCTGTTGTCTCATTTCTGGATAATAAGTGGTTGAATTTATCAGGTGACTTAGTGGATCCACCATCAGAGCTGGATTTTGTTCCTGAAATAGAACTGAAGTGAGCAACTGAAGCTATATATTAACAAAGATATATAGCTACTATTGCAATATTCACCAATCTATTTACCATCTTTGAGCCCAATTAAGTACACGTCTTACTACTCTGTCAATGATGATGCAACTCATTACAGGTAAATAGGTGGAAGAAATTGATGAGACACAATAGAATTTAGTCTTAATCACTCTATGATGTGAATCTATATGAGTGGGATTCAAATTATTAAGGTTCAGTGCAAATCAGTACAGTAATAATAAATGTTTGTGTCAGTTACCAAGAGAATTAGTTTTTTTAATACCTTATAGACCACAGCTAAATAGATGGTAAACACTTTCATAAAACCAGACTCACAATTAAATCCTCCTCCTCCTCCTCATCATCATCATCATCCCCATACTCATCCTCATCATCCTCCTCCTCCCCATACTCCTCCTCATCATCATCATCATCATCCTCCTCCTCCTCATCATCATCATCATCCTCCTCCTCCTCATCATCATCATCTTCATCATCATCATCATCATCCTCCTCCTCATCACCATCATCATCCTCCTCCTCATCACCATCATCATCATCCTCATCATCATCATCCACCTCATCATCATCCTCCTCATCATCATCACCATCATCCTCCTCATCCTCCTCCTCACACCCATCATCATCATCATCATCCTCATCCTCCTCCTCATCATCATCATCCTTATCCTCCTCATCAGCCTCATCATCATCCTCCTCATCATCATCCTCATCATCCTCATCCTCCTCATCAT
>SSNS01000143.1:912083-945802 GCA_006937985.1 Aphyosemion australe
CATGGATCATCAACTACCTCACCAACAGGCCACAGTACGTGAGGCTGCACAACTGTACGTCTGAGGTGGTTGTGTGCAGTACTGGAGCTCCGCAGGGTACAGTGCTCTCACCCTTTCTCTTCACCTTCTACACCTCGGACTTCACCTACAACACCAGCAGCTGTCACCTCCAGAAGTTCTCTGATGACTCGGCCATCGTCGGCTGTGTGTCTGAGGGGGACGACCAGGAGTACAGGTCAGTCATCATGGACTTTGTGGACTGGTGTGAGCGTAACCACCTTCGCTTGAACACCAGTAAAACAAAGGAAATGGTGATTGACTTCCAGAGAAACACTCCTCCTCACTCACCAGTAAACATCCAGGGAGCAGACATTGAGGTGGTGGACACCTTTAAGTACCTGGGTGTTCACCTCAACAGTAAACTGAACTGGTCCCACAACACAGATGCTCTGTATAAGAAGGGCCAAAGCCGCCTCCATCTCATGAGGAGGCTGAGGTCCTTCGGAGTTAACTCCCAGCTGCTAAAATCCTTTTATCACTCTGTTGTTGGCTCTGTTATTCATTCTGCTGTGGTCTGTTGGGGTGTAGGCAGCTCTGACCGAGACAGAAAGAGACTAAACAAGCTAGCTACCAAAGCTAGCTCGGTTCTGGGCTGCCCACTGGATACCGTTGAGACGTGTGAAAGGAGGACGCTGGGGAAGATGACCTCCATCTTAAGAAACCCCTCCCATCCACTGCACTCCACTGTGGAGATCATGGACAGCTCCTTCAGAGGTAGACTGAGACATCCCAGATGTAAAACTGAGCGCTATCACAGATCTTTCATCCCCTCTGCTGTAAGAGTGTATAACTCCTCAGTTTAAGCTGTACTGGTATCATCCTGGTACACAATAACACCAATGCAATATTCATGTGTTCTATACTTGTGCAATACCAGATTCACATTGTTGTCTGTGTCTCTTACAGTATGCTTCATAGTGCTGGTACCAAGTTTGTTTTTATCTTTTATTTGTGTTTTTTTTAGTGATCTAAGATTACAATACTAGATTACTGCCTATGTGTAAATAGATGTATCCTTGTTTTTATCTTTCTTCTAATTACCCTTTGAGTGATGGTGCTGCTGTGACAAGTGAATTTCCCCACTGTGGGATCAATAAAGTCTATTCTATTCTAAACTTCGCTCTGGTTCATTTAGATTTGATCAGACTTAAAAAGATCTCAGTGGGGAAATCTAATTTTTACATTTACAGCAAGAGAACAAGATAAAAAATGGAAGCAGGCAATTTAAAGAGGCACCAGATGGTTTTCTTACAGACATGTCAGATTTTCTAC
This sequence comes from Aphyosemion australe, assembly GCA_006937985.1. Classification (NCBI taxonomy): domain Eukaryota; kingdom Metazoa; phylum Chordata; class Actinopteri; order Cyprinodontiformes; family Nothobranchiidae; genus Aphyosemion; species Aphyosemion australe. The sequence goes on from SSNS01000143.1 coordinate 913,416, forward strand.
TGCTGTTTACATTTGTCTTTACTATAATGGAAATGACTGGATTAAGGGTAGAAGAAAGGTTTTATTATATAGCGCCTTTCTATATAAAAATTACAAGGTGCTTCATGAGCACAATCAAAACTTCTAAATGATTAAAACAAATAATAAAAATTAGAATAGAAATAAAATAAAAAGGAATAAAAACAGAAAACAAGTGGGCCTGAAAAAAGACAGAAAAGGTAAATGGATATGGACTTTGAACCGAGCAGATCTGTACTGTTTCAACTCTGAAAGAACTGGTGAATGATGTAATATTGGCTGTTCTGTTTAGGGACAATAAATGCAACATTTCTTGCCATAAATCAACCGTTTACAACCATCCAAAATGATAACTGCATTAGAAAATAGAGGATAAACTGCATTTACAAGTAAAAAAATCCACTTATTCTTCAGTTGAAGAAACCTGTTTTCCTGCTGAGGAAACACTAAGGTCATGCTTGCCAAGACTTCCAATATCAGCCTTTAAACCTGGTATAACTTCGAAAATTACGCTATAATAATAAAAACAAAAACCAAACTCAATAAAAACCCCAATAAGTAAATTCCACATCTTAAAAAACACATCAAGCCAGTTTGTAGCTTTAAGTACCGCACATGCGCACTTGTTCCTAAGGTTACCTTTGTAATAAAACATATTCAGAGCTCAGTTTGTTATCATGATGGGTCCTGAACGTCCTGAACGCTGTCGCGCTTACCATAAAAATATCCTGCGACAAAAACAACTCCGAGGGAGATGGTGCCCACCAGAGCTTCTTTGGAAACGCTGCGATAAGACATTTTTATAAAAGACAAGTTCACATCAACGGTCACGGCACGCGCTTCCGTATCGCGTCATCATGGCTGTACCGTACTGCAGGTAGTAAACGCGGCGCACAAATGTCAGAGACGCTACCAGGAAGTTTACATTCTGCGGTGTTCAAATGAACTAAACGTCGTGAGTTGAGAAGTCACGCATCTCGTCAGACACGAGAAGTATTTTGAACGCGAAAGTGTCAACAGCGAAAAGACAAGAAATAAATATTAAACGCAAAAGAACGAAGCGCAGCATGTTTTTATAATAAACATAACGTTGCAGAATGACAGGATGAATAGAAATAAGCACCTAGAAGCAAAATTGCACGAGAAGAAACTCACCGCTGTTGGAGCAGGTTTGTAGAGCAACAGGAGAAGAAGATCTTGCTGAAAAGAACCGTAAGCGTGTATGCGCTCACCAACCTGGTCATATGACCTGCTGCAGCTTTTATGAAGAGGGCGGGCCGCAAACAAACGCCCTCTAGCAGATAAAAGGCTGGGTGCAACTGAACAACCTTCTTATTGGAGGAGGAGGATATCAGAAGAATGACGAAACATAAATGATGCATAAGTTATCCAAGGGGTTCAAATGAAGGCAACTGGACTTCTTTGGTTTCTTGAAGACGTTTCGCTTCTCATCCGAGGAGCTTTGTCAATTCTGACTGGAATATGGGAGGGTCGATCTTATAAACTGTAGCTGTCTATTGTTGCTCAACGAGCAGCATCTGCCTGTGAATGCCCCTCCTCCCTACCTCTTGATGAGTCGTTAGCCTCGTTAGCCTCTATTGTTTGTGAGTCGTTGTTTTGATTAGATGCAGGAGGGTGTGAACTGGACTGAAACTGTTTTGGAACTTGGTTCAAAGCTGCATTGTAGGTGCTGGAAAGGTGAAACCTGAGTCCTCCTCCTCTATTTAATGATGGTTTCTCCATTTTGACATAGATGGCTTCCTTCACTCCTCTCTCAAACCATCTATCTTCTCTGTCCAGAATGTGGACTTTGTCATCTTCAAAGGTGTGGCCCTTGTCCTTCAGGTGTAGGTGGACTGCAGAGTCTTGGCCTGAAGAGGTGGCTCTCCTGTGCTGTGCCATGCGCTTGTGTAGTTGTTGTTTAGTTTCCCCTATGTAAAGCTCTGGACAGTCCTCACTGCATTGGACTGCATATACGACGCCGCTCTGCTTCTGTTTGGGTGTCTTGTCTTTAGGATGGACCAGCCTCTGTTTGAGGGTATTGTTGGGTTTAAAGTTTACAGGGATGTTATGTTTGGAGAAAATTCTTCTCAGTTTCTCAGAGACTCCTGCCACATATGGGATGATGGTACCTCTGCGCCTGTTGTCCTTCTCTTTGCTGTTTGCTGCTGTGGATTCCTTTCTAGACTTCTTTGTTGATTTCACAAATGCCCAGTTGGGGTATCTGCAGTTTTGGAGCGCTTTCCTAACGTGTTTCTCTTCCTTTTGCTTTCCCTCAGTCTTTGTGGGGATATTCTCTGCCCGATGGTGTAAAGTCCTGATAACTGACATTTTGTGCTCCAGTGGGTGATGTGAGTCGAAATGCAAATACTGGTCTGTGTGGGTCGGTTTCCTGTAGACTTCAATGCTGAGACTTCCATCCTCTTCAATTTGCACAGCACAGTCCAAGAAGGGCAGTGTGTTGTTGTGTGCGTCCTCCCTGGTGAACTTGATGTTCTTGTCCACAGCGTTAATGTGCCTGGTGAAGCCTTCTACTTCCTGCGTGAGAATTTTGACCCATGTGTCGTCCACATACCTGAACCAGTGGCTTGGTGTTGTTCCATTGTAGGAGTTCAAGGCTCTGGTTTCCACTTCCTCCATGTAGATGTTGGCGACAATAGGTGATACTGGGGAGCCCATGGCACATCCATGTTTCTGCCGGTAAAACTTGTCATNAATCAGCATAATGTGAGAATAACAATTGTAAGATGTGTTTTAGCTCTTGAGCAAGAGGCGTTGCTTCAGTCATAATCACAGAAACAAGGAGAGGGGCTTAAAATGCAAAACTTTTTTCTGCCACTTGATGGTGCCATTCGGAGAAAAAACTCTGGATTTCTGTTTTAACATAAATGGGATATTTTGGTGTGTTGCTGTGTAAAAATGATAAATACAAGCCTCATTATTAGTTGTAGATTGCTTCCTGAACAGCCTCTGTTTGGAGAAACAGCTTTTACATCCTACAGGATTGATGAGCTATCGGCTACATGGCGTTTAATAGTTATTTATAACATTACCAGAAGCAGCAGCTGAATGTTAGCCCGGCATGGCATCCTATGGTCTGGCCACAACCCAGAGCTTGTTCGTGAGGCAGAATCTATGGTTGTCTTACAAACTGTCTCCTCATGCAATTGTACAGATCTAGGACCAATCAGAACAATGAACAACATGACATATTCATTACTATGAATATCAGTCAATGAGGCTTACACCGAAGATGCCGTCCTTTTTCAAAATAAAAGCCTTAAAGGAAAAGTTCGCTTTTTTAGACATTAAGTTTTATGTGTTCCTTCACCCGCCAGTGCTCTGTAAACTTTGACCCATTTCACACACACCCCCCTGCTCAGAGATTTTCAGGGGAGAAGTGATTCATAAACGTAGTTCTGGCTAGTTTCGGGGGCGCTTTATCTGCGCCGTTTAGCCTCACAAAAGGATTAGCCTCTGAAAGCATGGCTAATTTGCATCTCACAAACAAAGAGAAAAAATTTACAACGTCACATTACAACGGGACTATTTTTTGTCATTCGTATCCCTGCGCCGCTCCCCGCAGCGATAGAACTGCGTTGTGTCTGGCTGCTAATCCTGGCTGTATGAGTGAAACAACAACTTCTAAAGTCACTTAAAAGTAGTTTTTCTTAAATATATCGAGCCATGGTGCATACCTGCAGGTTCCCGGGTTGTAACAATAAGGATGTTACAGGATCACCTTTTCGGTTTGACACTTTTCCTGCTAAGGACGTTTCTCTAAGGCATCAGTGGCTTTTAGCAATCGGCTACTCCAAGGATACTTGGCTGGAACGAGTCAAAACCTTTCGTTTGTGCAGTGCACACTTCAAAGAGGATGATTACATCAGGAAAAAGTTCGGGAAAAGTGAAAGACTGTTTTTGAAGAGTTCGGCCGTACCAGAAATCTGGGTAAGTTTTGTTTTTAAAAAATGATTTATTCCGCTATGTCTGCCGTATTCATGCAATCATCTTCGCATTTTAGCGCATTATTTATGCAATCATCTTTACACCGATGGTTGATCATAGACTGCAGTAGCTTTGTCAACAATCTGTGTTGATGTGTGTGTTTTGTGTAGCAAATGCANAATATGCTGGTGAAGGTTCTCAGTCATCCAGGTCATGGTAATCCAAGGGGTTCAAATGAAGGCAACTGGACTTCTTTGGTTTCTTGAAGACGTTTCGCTTCTCATCCGAGGAGCTTTGTCAATTCTGACTGGAATATGGGAGGGTCGATCTTATAAACTGTAGCTGTCTATTGTTGCTCAACGAGCAGCATCTGCCTGTGAATGCCCCTCCTCCCTACCTCTTGATGAGTCGTTAGCCTCGTTAGCCTCTATTGTTTGTGAGTCGTTGTTTTGATTAGATGCAGGAGGGTGTGAACTGGACTGAAACTGTTTTGGAACTTGGTTCAAAGCTGCATTGTAGGTGCTGGAAAGGTGAAACCTGAGTCCTCCTCCTCTATTTAATGATGGTTTCTCCATTTTGACATAGATGGCTTCCTTCACTCCTCTCTCAAACCATCTATCTTCTCTGTCCAGAATGTGGACTTTGTCATCTTCAAAGGTGTGGCCCTTGTCCTTCAGGTGTAGGTGGACTGCAGAGTCTTGGCCTGAAGAGGTGGCTCTCCTGTGCTGTGCCATGCGCTTGTGTAGTTGTTGTTTAGTTTCCCCTATGTAAAGCTCTGGACAGTCCTCACTGCATTGGACTGCATATACGACGCCGCTCTGCTTCTGTTTGGGTGTCTTGTCTTTAGGATGGACCAGCCTCTGTTTGAGGGTATTGTTGGGTTTAAAGTTTACAGGGATGTTATGTTTGGAGAAGATTCTTCTCAGTTTCTCAGAGACTCCTGCCACATATGGGATGATGGTACCTCTGCGCCTGTTGTCCTTCTCTTTGCTGTTTGCTGCTGTGGATTCCTTTCTAGACTTCTTTGTTGATTTCACAAATGCCCAGTTGGGGTATCTGCAGTTTTGGAGCGCTGTAGTCGTCCTGGTTGCCTGTGGAGCTCTCTGAGGGAGACCACAGAAAAACCGGAATTCTTTGAGGTGATGTGTGCTTCACTTCTGAGTCACTCAACAGTGTTTTTCTGGCTAAATGTGCCTGAAAACCTCCGTTACCTTCGGGTTAACTCCAGGTTTGCTCAGGTAGTTCGTATCTACCCCTGTTGGCTCAAAGCTCAGTGTAGTTTTGGGTTAGCTCGTAGCTACATTGGTTCAGAGTTTATGGGTCTCAATCATTTGCTCCCACCCTCTCAGCTCCACCTTTTTTTCTCATTTTTGGACTGTCTGTCCGAAGTAAGATGGCTACTGCATAGGAACGTTCGTCCAATTAATGAACAGCATGGATAAGGCATTTAGCAATATATATGATTATCTATGGTCTATGACATATCACTTTTCTATGACAAGATGTGTGACGCGGCCAAGATGGCGGTAATCAGAACTGCACATTTGGCTTCAAAAAAGCCCCACAGAAAGTTATGATTGGGGTTTGTCCACCTTTTTTTTTACAGTCATTGCTTCTGACCCACAAAATAGCATTAATCAAGACCAAGGGGCAAACTCCACCTGCCAAAAGAGAAGCCAACGGTTAAGGACAAAAATCGCTCATCCACTAGGGGCTTAATCTAGAAAAGAGCAAGTTCCCAATGACTACCATGTTAAAAATAACAACTTCACAGCAGAAATAAACATGTTTACAGCCTGGTTCAAAAAACAATTTTAGGTTTAATGTCAAGTTCACTGTCAAGACAACTCGGGGGAAGGGGGGGGGGTAACTAATCCATTTAGATGTAAATAAAACTAGAAATTGTGAATAATTAGGGGTGTGTCCTTTTGATTGACAGGTGTCTGATGATCAGATCAAATCTGATCAGAGCTAGCGCTAGTGGCTTTCCCTCCTGCTTGCTCCAGGGAAGGCCTCAGTCTCAACCTCACGTTAAGTGTTACAGCCTAGAAGGCAGAGGATAGCGGGGTTTCTCAACCTAGGTTTTCTGGCTGAAAGCGCCCGCCAACCTCTGTTAGCTTCACTTAGCTCGTAGCTACATCAGCAAAGAGATTGATGGATGTCAATCATCTGTCCCCACTCTTGCAGCCCCGCTCTCAGCTCCATTTATGGGAAACACCCAATGGGCTTCAATTCAGCTCCTCAGAAACCTACGAGTGACGGTGTTTAGGGTTTGTCCATCTGTCATTGGTCAAGACGTGACCCCAGTTATCTCTGATTTGACAATACAAATGTGCTTACAAAGCTAAGTAAGTAAGGGCATAAAGAAAACTGCTTCAGCTCATGTTTACTTATATACATTTATGACAATTTAGTTGAGTTTCTGTAACAATAATGCTAGAAAAAGAGCTTTAGCAATTCGTTTTCAATTTTATTTAGATTTCTGGAAATCATCTCAAGAACCCTTGTGTGGTTCACGGTGACCCATAGTGGGGTCCTGACCCCAACTTTGGGAACCACTGGCCTAGATTGTGAGTTATAAACATTTTTAAATCCTTATTTTAGTACACATTTACTTATTCGGAAAACATATTTATTTTGTTTTATGTGGCAGAGTTCAAAATGATCCACAATCTGAGACATCTACTCAACCAAATCCCAGGACCAGAGACTCTGTTTATACCTCCAGGATTACCACCTCTGGGCTGGTATCAAGAACAGATTATTATAGTGAATTATTTCTGTTTAAAGTGAAATAAAGTCAAGTGAACAGAAAGCTGGAGGCAAAGACATGTAATGACTTTATTTATGCTCCAAGGGGCAGCGTTGTTGTGGTAATGAAGCACATTAATGCTGACAAACATCTTGTTAGGCCTCATTTATTAATTACATTTTACTGAAGAGTTTAATTTTTTTATTTCTGAGAAATTAGAAGCAAAACTCAAAAATGAATCCTGTTGTCAATTTTGTATATATTTTTCTTAATTTTACTGAAAATCAAACATCAGTAATGAGTAATGTAGAGAGATGTTTAAATGGTTTATGGTAAATATAAAAGAAATACCCATGCTGCAAGATGGCAGTCTAGAAAAAAATCACCAAAAAGTAGCACAACATCAAGTAATGTTATTCTGGTAAATGTGATTGGCTGGTGTATTTGTGTTTGTGTGGAGGTAAATAGTTCAGAAGGTTTTTTAATGGATTACAAAACAAGTCAGGTCTTCGGAGCAAAACCACGCAGCTCCTTCTAGCTGCACTTGGTGTCTGTGACTGATGATGAGTTATTTGGTAGAATCAGGAATTAAAATATCTATTTGCTAATGGACAATCGTATGTCCATTTAACACAGCAGGACAGATGTTAAAGTTGTGTTCAGTAAGCTCTCATCACAAGTTGTTGAAAACCATCAATGTTTATGAATTAAAATTCTAAATTCTCAGTCAAGTCATGGAACAATAATCTGTTTCTGACCTGTTTAGGCTTTTCATTTATTTATAAATGTTGGATTTTATAATTTTATTGCATAAATAATCATACCTTCTATTAGCTCACCCGTGCTACATTTTTATTAGATTTTTTTATATAAAGAAAGCAGAAAGCTTACATTTATCGAAAATAAACAAAACCAAATGGAAAACAAAGCTTATTTTAAAATGTCTTGTTTAAAATATATGCACTATTTAACATGTAGACTCATGATATAATAGTTTGTTTTAATAAGTGAATCAAATGAGTAATCTATTACTAACCATTTTAAAATTAATTGCATTAGTTTTAAAGTTCCTGATCATCATCAGTTTGAAAGCAGATTTTACTTCCTGTTCTGTATATAAAATTATAGTTTCCAGTTCATTCTGACTTAGATCAGCTGTGATTAATAAATAAACCACTTTGTTGTTTCTGATAGAGAACTTGCCTGTTTCCAGCAATGACTGTATAATGTATATATGTATACTGTATATATGTATAGGGCCTATACTGTATAATAGGTTTCCAGGAAGCCCTGATGTGCAGTGACACAATCTAGACAGCAGGGGGAGATAGAGGACCCCTTTTGGAGCACTGGGACTCTGACATCTGGAGCTGAGAGGCGATCTGCTGCTCTGGGGTGAACGTCTGATGTGAGTAAACTCCAGAACACACACTCTAACCAAGATGGTTTTTTTTACCTTTCTAGAGCAAAATCTGGAATTTTTTTGTGTTTGTCAAGAGTAAGTCCCTTTCAGAGATATTTTAGAGTTACACATGCTGGACAAATGATGGAAATGGATGATTTCCATGGGTCAGCATATAAATTTTCATTTTCTGCCTGGAATTTAATTTCAGATTTTAAGATTCAAATCTCTCAGCCCCCCTTACTTTTAATGACTGCTGTGTGTGATCACTCAGCAAACACAGCCCACAAACTCTGTTTCTAAGATTTCCCTCCCTTCCAGAGAGTGGGACGCTCGTCTCATCTCTCAGGTTTGACTTTGGCAGCAGTCTCTGTTTTTGATTGACAGATACGCGAGCGATACAGCTCCATCAAAAAGTGCAGCCTGACAGTCTGATATGACAGGGCTCTTCAGACCAAATATACTTCTTGTTCCTGACAATATATCATTTTGACAAGAAGAAAAGTGGCAAAAAATCATTTGGCTTTCAATACATTGATGTGCAAAACAGCATCCACTTGCTGTTCTGATTAAGTTCCTCTCCTTGTTGAGACCAAATTTTTGCACGTCTCGCACAATTAGTGATCATGAAATGTTAGAAACAGTTGAGATATCTGGATGATTGTGAGTTTTTCTGTGAATGAAGAGTTTACTATCTTATGCATCAACTAGTTGATATGATATACTTTTTATTTTTGGTTTAAATATGCCACCGTGATGGATTTTGTTTGTAGACGATTTCTATTTTCTTTTATCATTTGTTTAGTTTTGGTATTTTGCACTACTTGACAAACTTTTGCACCATTTCTTATGACTGAGGAAATATCAAGACTTGTACTGAAGTAAACCTTTCCAAAAATGTTTATGAAAGAATGGCTGTGTGTGTGTGTGTGTTTTTTTTTTTTTTTATTGGTTATGAATCCTTCCTTAAAGATGGGTGTGGATAGTTCCCTAACTTGGGGTTAAAAGGCCACTGTGGGTTCTTAAACTTTATGTTTGCAGTTTTGAGATAATTTCAATAAGTTAAAAAATAAAAACCTCTTAAAAGAAAACTCTTAACTGACGATTTTCTCTATAATCGACTTAAAGCAGCAATCTGGAGTTTTCCCCTTTCAGGAATTATGTATGATTTTTCAGAAATCCGTAAAAGTGTTTGTCTTATCATGTAGTGTGATATAATGTAAGCGATACGTCTTTTTTTTTTGCTAAGCCCGCCCCCTGCCCTGTACAATCCGTGCAATAGGAAACTGAGCGCCGACCAGAACTAACCAATAGCGTTAGACTACCGCGTACGTTATTCAAATTTAAGGAAGAACCTTGGCTAATGCAGCGTTGATGAACTTTTCACGGACACGTAAGTCTTTAAAATATTAATATATGAAAACACAACATGACATGAGAATAATACTTGTAAAGCAACGTGTTTAAGCTCTGTTTGTAGACTACAGATGCACATTCATAAACAAGAAATGTGAAGTCGCCATCTTAAATTACCGAGTCGACCCGACTATTGGTGTGATACGCTTGTCAGCCACTAGATGGTGCCATCAGATAAAAGAAATACTCCGGAGAGCTACTTTAAAACCTACAAAAAGTAGACATAAATGAAAATAAGAGGTGCAATATGATTTGAAGCAGTTTCAGTTTTCATTATGCTCTTATTAGTTTAGTTTTTGTAACAATTTTTGTTGAACCAGTGACATTTAACATTGCAAGTATTTGCCATTTTAAATTTGTAGGTCAGAAGCTGAAAAGGTTAGGAACTACTGGTTGATGTAGACAAAGGAACTTAGCATGAAAGTTGACACTATAAACAAATGAAAGCCCCCTAGTGACTGGCTGCAGTGCAAATTTTAAGCCTCTTTTTTTCCGTGTAAACACATTGGACATATTTTGATACAATATTTAGTGCTGTCATGAGATTAAAGGGACACTAGTCAGTTTTGGCTTGTTTTTAGCACCCCCTAGTGTTCGTTGGCGAAAGCGAAAGTAAAACTTATCTCTCCTCGCTGTGCGTTCATCTTTTTAACACCTCAATCTAACTGCTGAAATGTCTCCTCAGCCTTCATTAGTTTCTACGGGAGTTATTTGTCACTAAATTAAACAAATCAGCCGTGTTCATGATCTAAACATGCAGGAAACTTGCTGGAACCAGACTGCAGAGCCAGGTAGGCCAAGCTGAATTTTCTAAGTCCCAACAGACCGGACCGGCAACTGTGAAGTTGCAAGTGGAATATTTTGGCCACAGGGGGCGACAGGGGCTGGGTGGCCTTTCATTAACCCTGTAAAGGGTCATTTTAGCACATACTGGCTCAAGAAAATGATTCAAAAATATAAAAAAGTTGTTATGACCTGTAATTAATTAATCTAATTAATCTCTTTTTTTAATCTCACCTACTAATGGCTGAGAAAAGCCCTCATTTTGATATATTTTTGATTAAATTCATTACATTATTGTGGCAGACTAAAAGATTAATATATAACAAAAACTTTATAAAGTCATTTATTGTTTAAAAGACTTCTAAACTTTTTTTTTACATCACCAAGGTGGAATAATACTGTGCTCTTTTGTCAGTCTCGAGTAATTAGAAATTAAAACTAAAACATCAGGTCCATATAGAATAATCAAAGTTAACACATCAAGGAACACTTTTTTCTGAGCAATGCAAATAGTGATCACAGAACCTGTTACTAAAACATTAATCTAAAATTAAAATAGACCTGTAAATTACAGTGCTGTAAGTTAGCATATCAAATCTGACAGTTTATCACAAAATAAAATGCTGAAAAAGCATTAAGCACTCACTCTCTCACTTCTGACATGTGGTATGGCATGATAGGTAAATACAAATATCATTACATAAAATAAATTTAAAAATCAAAATAAAAAATCCCAACGGGTAGGCTAGAAAAGTCCCAGTAAAGTTATAGATTAAAAATCAGATTAACGCGATAAAAAAAAATACTGCACTAAATGTGGCTGTAATTAATTAATCTTAATTAATGCAATAATTTGACACCTCTAACAACATTAGTAATTTGATGCTTTAAAAGAAACCATGATTTCATGTGTGATGGTAGGCGGGTCTTGGAAGATCCTGTAAATGAGATATTTTGGCTTCAACTTTTAAATAACAAAAGAAGACTGTTTATGTTATGTTAATGTTGTCATCTGATTGAAGGAAATACAAAATTATAAACATCAGACTTATTTGAATGATTTATCTATGATAGTTTATGTGAGTTTACTTGATTATGTGTTTTTTTGGAGCAATGCCTTGCACAAAGTCTTGCGTCATCCCTCACTTTTTTAAAGAGCAAGTCACCCCCCTACCAGATTCTGTTTGAAAAATGCACCAAACTGGCTGACCTGTCATTAGCTACATTTACATGGGCACAAGTAATCGGATTGAACGCCCTATCGGATCAAAAATTCGTCATGTAAACATGTCAATCGGAATATTCTGATCCGATTCGGCCTTATCCAAATTAAATTTCATTCCGATTGAGAGAGGTAGTTTTGTCCGATCGTCAATCCGATTGGCGTCCATGTACACAACCAAGATTTGAATCGGATTGGGGAAATTTGGCACATGTAAACGTAGCTATTGACTTTCATTCATTTTACCCTAAACCCTAAACATAACCAATACTGGTTTATTCCTATCCTGACCCTAACTAAAAGTTAATTAAATGGTAAATGGCCTGTATTTGTATAGCGCCTTCTTAGGGTTCTACAACCCCCTAAGGCACTTCACAACACAAACAGTTATCCACCCATTCACACACACATTCACACCAGTGGCGGCCGGTGACTTTTTTTTTGGGTGGGGCGCTAACCACATATCACCATAGGGGACGCCAAATTACCATTGATTCTTATGCACCAGCGTCACACAACTGACGGTCACAGTAGCACTTCCGGCAACAAAGTTGTTCAAAAAGTCATCTTTTTGACAAAAACATTCTTAATATTCATCCATTCACCCATATATTATACAAACTGCACACACGCTTAAGGGGAGTAGGCTAATCTAATCAATAGAATCCACTTTCTACCAACACCCAATAAGCTGTAAATAAACGTGAGGCCGTAAAATAGACGCTACACATATCCAGAAAAACACACAGTGACACAATGCAAGATATTCACAGAAGCACGCGTTTAGATTAAAGCCCAGACTCACAAACAAGAAGAATAGCAGTACCACTCTTAGTTCAGCGGTGCTAGCCGCTAACAAGGCAGCATGCTATTTCCTGAAGCCAAAAGCTCAAATGAGGCTTACCTGCAGGTTATGGCCATAATCCGTGTGGTGTAGTAAAAACAATCCACTCGGTTCGTGAAGTTCTATATCCTGAGCTGATCAGACTGTTTGCTGGCATTGTTTTGCTGGGAAAATGTCCTTGTGTAACTTCACCCTCTGTCCTGCGTTTGTTGCTTTATTTTAATGTCCGGCTGGTTGGGTCCAAGCTCTTTAAGGCCAAGTTTTTCCTGTCGTGTCCTCCTACTAAACGGATCGCTTTTCAAAGACGCAACTGTATTTGTTTTCTCCATAGTTGAGGTGTGTGCGGCAGCAGCTACAACAACAAACAACTGAACTAGCACGACGCGCTAGCCTGTGGAAAGTTTTCCCCTCAGGGCGGGGTGAACAACCTGACCAATGAGCGATCTCCTCCCCCTGGTCTGAGCAGAATTCACCCGGTGAGGCGGCGACGATCGCTAAAAGATGCGACCAACCGCTCTCCTATTCTTTCTCGTTGTGGACGATTTGGGGAACCACTGCACATGCGCCAGTTAGCCCATATTAAGTCAATGGTAAAGATTGCTGCGCCCGCGAGAGGACACGTGACAAGTACGTTGACGATTTGGCCGTGTTAAAAGTAAAAAGAACATTATTAAACACAGATTACACACAGCACTTAGTCCATATGGTGTATAGATCGTTTAGTTTACTTTTTATGTTTTTTTAAATACATTTTGTGATTCCTATCTTCTTCTTCTCCTTCCTGTGAGTGGTGGGGCGGTGCCCTAGCGCCCCCTATGGACGAGCCGCCACTGATTCACACGCTGGTGGGGATAAGCTACATTGTAGCTACAGCTGCCCTGGGATGCACTGACAGAGGCGAGGCTGCCGAGCACTGGCGCCACCAGTCCCACCGACCACCACCAGCAGGCAAGGTGGGTGTCTTGCCCAAGGACACAACGACAGTGACAGACTGAGCGGGACGTGAACCTGCAACCTTCTGGTTGCAAGGTGGCCACTGCAACATTTTAATTCACACCATACCCCGAAAACCAAGAATTGGGAAGGGGGGGGGGGGGTTATATTGAGTGGAACAGCCAAATATCCTCATGCTGTAGGTTAAACCTGAAAAAATTTCCCCACGCACGCACAGCTCTACGCTGTATTGTTTCGTATCGGCTCATGAGTGGCCAAGCCAGCTGGAGGTGAGCCGCCTGATGTGTGGCCAAGATTCTGCTGCAGGTCACGTAATATGGTACCAGCAACGTCACTAGGTACCTCTTTGGCCTGGAATATACTTGATTTTTTTATGACATGTACACTGGTTTAAAATGGCTGCCTTGTGTATCTTGCTTTGATTTGAAGCATCGTTTGTGTGCGTCCCCCAAAATTAACGCAACACGTTTGCAAGCTGCAATATACGAGTAACCAGTAGGTGGAGTTGACAAAACGAGCAAGACACACACACCATGGTGACTCCGTCTCTGGTTTAGAGGTCTTTCATACCATGTACCATACAGCTGCTGTCATTTTTCTGCCATGATCTCAAAATTAACCAGTTACCGATCTCTTCTATTGATATAACCTACAAACCCAGGATTCAGTAGCTATATCTAAAGCTATTGATCAAGACCACTTTACAAAACAACATCACAAAACATTGGGCTCAATGGAAACATTTGCACAATATATGTATTAAAATTAAGTTATTAAATCAATTGAATTATTAAATAGGCTACAAAGTAGAAAGAGCACAACAGTTAAACAAACAAAACTAATTTCACTAAATTATTAGATAATTCAATGAATACCTTAAAGTCAATGAATACCTTAAACCCTCAGATAAAAAATAATCATTTAATAACTACTGAATGACATCTTTTAGTTAATTATTCATCAGTTCAAGGTGTTTTTTGACATGAAATTGTGATCTGCTCACTAAATATTCTCGTGCAATCATCACGCGAGTGTGTAAATCCTCCTCATTGTGATACGCCTTCATTCTACCCTCCCATTTAGCTAATAAAATGTACAAACCTTAATGATTCATGGCAACCATTTACATAATTTATAATTAAATCACAACCTGATGGCTTGGAATTTATTAATAGTGAAAGTGCATGTGCCAGGATTGTGACATACTAATTAATATCTTCAGTTATCATTTGCACATTGCTCAGTTGGCTGCGGTCTGGTTACGGGGCAGGAATAATGCATTACAGCAACAAATTATCTGTGCATCTAAGTGAGAATGTCCCGGAGTGATGGCAACAATATGCATTTGCCTTAAGAACTTAATAAGGGAATCTGTTTTATCAGAGTTGTCACATGTTCTGGCGAATCATTATGAACACTATAAAGATGGGGCTAAATCCTCTTCATCCTTTAGCTCAAGAGTCAGGCTGCAGGGGGACTTTAAAATTGTGTTATACATGTTTCTTTCAGTTTCTGTAAACCACACATACGTTCAGTTACACACTTGGTTTCCTGAGCAAGTGAAAGTGGACGCAACAGAGATTTTACATGTTGAATTATTTGTAATAAATGGTTTTCTCAGAATCACACCCTCAGTTTTTATAAGAAACATTTGTTTCTGTAATCTGAAAACCACAATTTGCTTCCATCAGTTTCATGTGATCACCACTAAGTGTTTAGAGTAGCTTTGTAACCCTTTTGTGGATTTTGTCCTTTTTCTCTAACAGTTTATTTCAGAGGTACCCAGGTTTTTTTCAAGTCCTCGCTGGCCACAAAAAATATAAATATTTTATATAAAAAAAGCATAAACTATTTTGTGATTTTTTAAAATTCACACAGCTCAAAAATATGCATATTAATAAAAATCAGATGTTAAAAATAGCAAAATATATTTTGGAAAGGCAAAATTCCACCATTCTGCAAAGGCAACTAGGGGCTGCATAAAATCACTTCGAGGGCCACAAATGGCCCCTGGGCCACACTTTTGTCATGCCTGGTTTAAATGAATCCATTTATGTTTTAGATCAGAGACTAGTCTTTAAATGCAACCTGTTTGTTGTGCAACAACATTCATAAAATCGATATAAGCATAGCATTTATAATAATAATGACGTTTTGAAGCCTTCTGCTTTCTAGAGGATTTAATATTCAAGCTTTAGTTCCTTGTCTTAACATTTCTAAAGCAAGCTGAGAGTCAGCCTTAAAAATAGCAACTGACACCCAGAGGTGTTTTATTCACATACATCTACTGTATTTTCTATTTGGAAAACATGTTTTGTTTTTTTATGATTTATCCAAATCTGCTTGTCTTGTGTCCACAATGTTACATTTTTATTATTTGTCTCAAATCAATTTTAAATTTGCCCATTTCTGACTAATTGGAACAACCTTCAGAATCAGAATCAGAATAGAGTTTATTGTCGTTGTACAGGGTACAGCGAAATTGGAGTGCCACTCCATTTGGTGCAGGAGAAATGTAAAATCAACACAAGCAATCAAATCAAATTCGATCAAATAAATGTAAAATCAACAGTAATATGTGCAAACATTTGAGTAGCAGCATTACAACAGTACAGCACAAATGCTTCAAGAGCAGTAACAGGTAGAGCCAGTAAAATAAGTGATTGGTATGTTTTTGTTAGTGATGTTGGATATCTTTTCTACTGATATCTGACATACCTCTATCATCTAACTCTGATACCGATATAAACCATCACCAATTTCTGTGAGGTTCCCTCCCATAAAAAAGAAAAACTGAATAATTTTAAGTAGCTAACATCACACATCTCCTATCATTCTTACTTAAACGTTAAACGTTATCTGTGCAAAAACCCATAACTACTTCAGTTTAAAGCAATAATCTGAAGTATTTTTTATCCAACAGCACCATCTAGAGGCTGACAAATGTATCGCACCTTCAGCCGTTCTTATCAATTTCGCGTTTACAGCTGACAGCAACACCTCTCGTTTGTGAACGCGCACCTCTAGCCGGGCAAACAGCGCTAAAGAATTGGTGAAGGTTATAGCCTACTGCCTTTGTGTATTTAGTTTTTTTTCTATTCTCTAAGTGTATGTTCTGCCTTAACGAGTGAATTTCCCCACTGTAGGATCAATAAAGTCTAGTCTATTCTATTCTATTCTAAAACACATTGTTTTACAATTATAATTCTCATGTAATGTTGTTTATTCACATATACATATTTTAAAGACTTACTTGTCCATGAGAAAAGTCACCAACTCGACATCAGTCTAGATACGTCCTCAAATGCTTATGCACGCTCTGTGATTGATGTCTGTGCGTAAGCGGATGTCTAACACTATTGGCTAATGCTGGATGGTGGTGAGTTCAAATTGCATGGGGCTTTCTCTTTAGTGGCAGCTAATTTTGAGAAAATCTTGTAAAAATTGACATAAAATATCACAAACAAATCTCAACTGAGGCTCTTGTCACAGTCAGACACTAATAAGGAGCAGGAGATCCATTCTTCTAGTGGAGTTGATAATCTTTGCTCTATCTTAAAACTTTACTGCCTGTAATTTGACATTTCTACTAAAACCCAAAGGTCAAGATGGTAAACGTGTCCCATAAGCACCAGTTTCTCTTATTCTATTTTAAATTTAGACAATTAATTCAGAGCTGAACCACTCTTTCTACAGCTCTGGACAAACAAAGGGAACCTCTTCACTAATGGCCCCTGAGGCTTCACCACTATCTATTGATCTACTGTCACCCAATTTCTCCGTGACTTATGCCCTGCTTAATTCCCATTACTGTGCACAGTGAAGCCTTATCAGGGAGAACAATAGGTTTGTTGTCAGTGAGAGCAAAAATATGAGACGGCCTGTGACAGTGTGAGTGCAAACTCATGACTTCAAGCCTACAAGCCCTCTCTGTGACCTCTACACCCACGTAGGCCCGCTTTAAGCTCGCTGCCAGAATGCTGAACTCATTCTGGGCCGCTTGCAGATGAATCAGAAAATTGGATCTTGCTCTTTTCATGGAAAAGACCCCCCAAAAAACAGCGTGTTGACTCTTTAGCCATAAAACTGTCGCTGTGATATGTCTCTAGCAATGATGCTCCTCAGCTCCTGCATGCCCCCCCGCCTCCTCCCTTGGTTCTTCAAAGTACTTGCCGCTATCTCCTCCTTTCAATTATGTTTCTCTGCTCTTTTAGACAAAGAGTAATAAAGCTATAAATCGTGGATCCGGCAGAAGGTATGGACATTCTGTCTCTGAACTGCAGTTGAAACTGCCATAAACCACACACAAAGTCAAAGATAAGGATTTACAGTTATTTAACATCATCCTTGTCCCTTAAATCACACTGATAAGAGAATTAAGTGATGGCTATAGGTTCTTCGTCCTCTAGCCATTGATTTTTTTTCCCTCTCATTCTTTAACCAGGAGGCCCAGTGCAGTGTTTTTATTGAGCATCCTATTTTCTTTGAGCTTAAGAGTGGAAATTGAGCTATTAGGTTTGTTTTATTGTGTTGCGGAATCGGCCGTCTTCCTGTTGAATCTGCAGCGGAAATGTTTCCAGTTGTAGAATCACTGAAAAAATGAATTCTTAATGAAAAGCAATAGTCTGACGGTCACCATTGAACGTTCTCCTGTTAGCCTCCGTAGATTAAACAGAAGATATGATTTACAGACGTTCTTCCCTCCATAATGATCGATGAAATTTGAAAATTGGTAAAAAAAAAAAGTCCACCTTAATGAGTCGTTTGTTTCACCAAAACCAGACAATATGTCCCTCTTGGCGTGTTGTGTCCCAGTTTAAACAAAGACGTGTTTAGCTTAGCGGAAGTTAGTCGCTCACTTCAGCATGAAAACACTTATGTCAGCGCCTCAGAGACGACAAAGCTGCAGCCGTTCAAATTTAATGATTCAGTTGCTGTTTGGCTTCGAGTTCATGACCCTGCAGCTATGATAAATGTCAAGCGCAACAATGTCCCGCTAACTAGACGCCAACCAATCATCTTGTTATTGACTGGACACGCTGTAATGCTACTCTTAAAGCTGCATTACAGTCAACTTATTCAGTATGTCTTGTTTGTTTTTGAAGTTTCCGCCCATATAACAATGTTTAAGACAGCTGAGTCAACGTGTCAGTACGATTTTAGTCACGGAAAAGTCAGAATGAGTTGTTGGAAAAGCATTCATTTTGAAATTGGATTAAAATATTTGATTTGTGTGTAATTCATCCACTTTCCAAATATCACCTGTTTTTACATTTTCTGAAGCATGCGTCAACATCAGTTCACTACATGTCAAGTTACAAAAATATATTTGGATTCACCTGAATTTTTTTTTTATATTATTGGTTTAATTTTTTTCATAAGGTTTATATTGTTGAAGACGTCTGTGCTTGACTTTTCCTAATGCTCAAAATTCAAGTGAATTCTTTATAGTTAACTTAGACCGCATGGCTTTGCATTACATCTTATTCACAATGGGTCTTAATAATGTTGTGTGACACAAAATGAATAATAAGTGAACTAATGCAAAAATAAGTGCAGTGTCAAAATTCAGAACACAGCAAAAGTCACTTAAATGTTTAAGATGTATGTTTGATTTGTTCTCTGTGGTGGAAATACACTTCTAAAGCTTCCTCCTCTGAGTAGCTATTTGTGTGACTCCATGGCATTTTCTCCAACCTGAGATAGCTTTGACTGCTCTGACTGCCATCTGCTACACATTATATATGAGCTTTAACTGTCAACTATCTCGTAAAGTCTGAGAGTTGACTTGAACCTTGAATAACTTGCATAATGTTCTTAATCTAGGAGTTGTGAGCATAGTTTCATGACATTTGATTAATTTTGATGTGTTTACATGTGCAACATGACATTGTCTTTGTTGCGTGAAGGAAAATCCAAATCCGTTAAATCAATACATTTGCAGTTGTCTCTAGTAGGAATGAATGCCTTGTAAGTCGTACTCTGGGGAAGAAAAACACTGGTGCACTATTTTCAGGAACTAGAATTGAGCCACATCGCAGCTGAGGTTCAGACGACAGG
Source organism: Aphyosemion australe (assembly GCA_006937985.1). Taxonomy (NCBI): domain Eukaryota; kingdom Metazoa; phylum Chordata; class Actinopteri; order Cyprinodontiformes; family Nothobranchiidae; genus Aphyosemion; species Aphyosemion australe. The sequence goes on from SSNS01000143.1 coordinate 932,815, forward strand.
ATTTGGACTCTTATTTCTTGATTATTGGACATCTCTCCTCTGATTGGCTAACAGCATGATTCTACCACTGACTGTTTGCTCTGCAACATTGATTATTTATCTCCACAAATAACACAAGCCTGGAGGAGTTCTGCTGTGTGGTGGAGTTGCTAATGCTAACGGTTAGCTTCTACTAGCCGAGACGTTTCTCTGCTGTTTCCTGGACGCTAAACCAACAACAGCCTTCCCCGTCGTGAGTCAAGATGGGTGAGTCCATGAATGTTAAGTGACAGTGTGACGTAGATCTGTCAGGATTTTCAAATCCTAGAGTTTCGCCATCTATATTTCTACCAGAAGCTAATGCAGGAGATAGGTGGAGGAGACTATTTTCATGTTCAGCCTGCATGAAAAACTCAGAGTGACCGATTATAGTCAGAAATAATCATTAAAAAATGTTTTTTCAATGTTCCACACCTTTATGATCCCCCTTGAATAAGACCATGATCCCTTATTTCTGCCTTTTTCTAGAAAAAATAAGAGATTCCTTATCTGATTTTTCTTTTCTGTGTAGGAATTTAGGCACCTTGACTCCACTTACTTGAGTACATTTCACTTACCAGTTTAAACAAAAAAAAAACAGCATCAATGTTTTAAATTGTGATGAGATTTTGGTTAATGCCTGCTAGTTTTCTTTTTTCTCTGAACTAACTGGGATTGTCTTTTCCTGGAAGAGTGAAAGCAATTCATGAGTGTTTTGCTGTTTACTATCGATCATTTTACTTTTTTATTTATCTTTATTTAATTTAATTAACAACTGTGATGTTCTAGTTCAGAAATGTGGTAGTTAAATATATTTTAGTATTGTTAAGTCAGAGATGGTTTCATTCATCGTCTTCAGGAAATAGCTACATTTTTTTTGGGCACAGGACCATTACACCCAGACCTCCCAGTGAGCCAGTCCCAGTATAGTATTGTTAACAGGTGGTGGGATGATGAAAACACTGATGGCAAACATTCCTCTGTCTTTAATGGGCTTCTTTTAAGCAGCTGCCACACAGAAGACAGTTTAGTTCTCATCTTGTTTAAACATGAGTAAGCAGGGATAAATGTGCTAATATTAGCCGATTGTTTGATAGGAAACATTTTCCCAAAATATGCAAGTAAGTACATAATTTCAAATATTAACTAATACACAGTATGGTTAATAATAAAACTCCATAATTAGGCTGACGTTGAATAATGAATTACATTTTTTTTTAAATAAAACATTTCAGGGGTTTAAAAATGTGTTTCTGTATATTTGCTTTTTTTATTTAAAGAATGTCTACTTTTACTTAAATGCAACCAAGTGGGAAAGGTGCTCAAATGTAAAACACCCAAACAAATAATAACTGGAAGGTCTTTGGGGTGTTCTGAACTTTGCCGCCGTCGTCAATCATGGATATTACCATGCGAGTGCCAACAGGACTTGGACAAACTGCTTCTTTAAGCATTTCTCCGGGAGGCATAAAACTGTATTTATGGTCAGCAGGGGCGGGTATGAAGAAAGATTGGCAAACATGAAACTCAAGTCCTCTCTCGGGTGCCATTGAGCCGTGCTCAGCTGTGTTCAGTCATAGATTGAACGAACAACGGCGTGGCGGTGCAACGGTCCGGCTTGACAAAGCGCCACCTTGGGCATTTGTTTTACATCCTCTTCAGAACCTGTTATTGAAGATAATGCTTCGACTTTATACCTGTTTCCAGCTCTGTAATGAACTTCATCTGTCTTGTTCTGCACATCAATGCTGCGCTAACGGTTTAAACTCACGGTTTAGTGCTTATTACTCAAAGGCTGCTGAGGATTCTGTTTCTGAGCTCAGCTGATGTCCAATTGATTTCTTTTACGAATATATGAATCACCAAGGTCATTACTGTGCTGGACTCTTTTTCATTTAACTGAGCTACGTTCCCTGCTCCAACACTAAGAACTATCCATCAACACGGTGCCTCTGTGGGCTTTGAAAACTGCGACATCTGAAGTATGGCCTCATTTATCCCAGAAATGCAGAACATTGATTCTTTGTGGCGAGAGGTAGGTGACAACTTCACCTTTGAATAATTCAGATGCGAACCGAAGGACGACAAACACAGAAGCGTCTGAATAAATAAACGTCAATCCCTCCTAAATACTTTTAATTATTAGACCTATTACACACACACACACACACACACACACACACACACACAAACACACACGGTGGGGGGGTGGGTGGGGGCAGTATTGACTTTTGGAATAAAAAGACATTAATGCAGATAACGGTCATTTTGAATCCTCATTAGTCACCAGTAATCCAGAAACATGGGCGATATATTAAGAGGGCTGTTCACAGCCAGTCATTAAAGGAGAAATAAAAGAGAAAATAAATCCAGTCCTGGAACGCCTGTGATTAATCATGTTGGCCGCAGCTGGCTGGCTGCTTAACAGGTTTTTATTGAGTCGTTTATGCAGGTTTCTCTTATAATCCGTTTATTCTAAATAATGCCTCCCTTCATGCTCAAAGGGCTGTTTTTCAGATGATACTCTGGTAAACACTTTATTTTTGCCTATTTTTAAGTTTCTTCACAAATATGCATATTGAATAGTTGCATGCTGTAACTGAGGTAATAAAGACCCTAATGGCACATCATTTAAAGGAGGTTTTTAATGAAGGTGTTGTGTTTTTTTTTTTTCAATTATTTTTGTTCTTGTCTGGTTTTGCATGTTCTGGTGAAATATCGCATAAACTACTGGACAGATTTGAATGAAACGTTCAGAAAGTTATCATTGGATGTACATCGATAACTTATTTGGGGTGAACTTGATTCAAGAAAGTAACAAACACAAAAATGTTTGCAACTCAGTCCAGGTAACCATATTTGAGCTGAAATTAAATGTGTTATCAGCCAAAAGTCATTCCTAACACCTTCATTAGGAGGTAACTTAACCGTAGATGTCAAACATTTTAATTTGTTAGCCAAACATCCCATGAACCACTGGACAAATCTTTAAAGGTACAATAAGCAAGAATTTTACTGTGACATAAAAACAAAACAGTCTAATGTCCCAGTCATGTTGGAAGGAAGGTTACATTTAAATAGATTTCAGTCAGTTTTTCTCCTTTTAAAAAGCCCAGAAGGGAAATAGTCTTTGTTTACAATCTGTCCCGCCTCCTTCCTGGTTCCAGAGCCAATCATATTTGAGCCTGTGGGGTTTCAAAAATCTGCGATGGCTAACACTGCTGCACCACAGTGTTATGGACAGAATGTTAGCCAGTTAAAGGAGCGTCCCAGAATGTATTTCTCGTACCCCTAAGAAGCCATGGCATTCTTTTGTTTTTGTCTCTAATATCAGGTAAAGAAGGTTAGAAGCTAACAATAAGCTAACAACGCTAACGCTATTAACACTATCTCAAGCTACTTTTTTGAATTACCATAAAGTCAATGTTACAGTGAAATTTATTCATCTACTTATAAACTTACGGTGTCATCTAGAATCTGTTGGCGCTGATCCATAACTGGCAACAGCTGCGCAGAGCAAACTCGTTTGTTTTGATACATGGACTGCAGTACCCACATTTGACCACTGGATGTCATTCTTACTTCATGCACCTTTAAGAAACCTTCAGGAAATAATCATTACAAATCTGCAGCTGATTCAATTTTAAAGTCAGCCTCATTCAAGAAGGCCACCATGGATGATTAACAAAAGCAATCACAAAAACAACTATAACTCAGTCAGTTTTACAGAATCAAAGCTACAGTTTCTGATTTGATCAAATAGCCATTATTCCATCATTTCTCAACTTACCATAAACTCTGGCAAGAACGGTGGCAGGCAATATGCTTTCTTTCAATTAATGCTGGGGGTTTCATTCTTCATAAGAATTTCGATTTAATGCAGTATATTTCATTGACATGATTGTAGTTCTATTTATTGTATATTTATTTTTGATAAAAGCTGCACTGAAAGAAGAAATTAGCTCTCTAAAAGCCAAAGGCAAGAAAAATAGTTAATCATTTGAACATGTGTGAAACAATTCTACCATGATGGCAAACATTTGTTCTTTTAACATCCTTAAGCAGAAGCATTATGTATGTCTTAAATATTGAGTGAAAATTCATAATTTTCCCTCCTTGTTTATTATGATGATTTGTAATTATTTCTTGTGAATCACCTTGTGATTTTTATCTTGACAGGCACTATATAACAATTCTTCTTTTGTGACAGTTTTTTTTTTGTTGCAAAAATACAATATTAGCTCAGCAAATGTAACTTATGAGTTACTTTGCTGTAACTTGTAAATATAATTAATATAGTTTGATGCCCACAAAGCTAGAGAAGGCCATGGGAAGATTTTTTGAGGCTGCTTCCTGTTGTTGTAAGAAAGAAATAGAGGCAGATCTGAAAAAAACATGCCCCAATCCCTGTTTGACTCAGAAAATAAAACTAAAATTAAAACTAACCTTGCAAACAGTCAACGTCACATGGACATGCAGATCTTGTCTATATTGAGTCTGTTGATCCAGACCACATCTGTAGGACGTCCTAACTAGGTCTTTGCACAGTGGGAAGGTTTCAAATCAAATAAAAAAATATCTGCAAATTTAAGGCATCTTGAAAATAATGTCGTGCTATTTCATGCAACATTACAAGATCTTGCATGATCTTTAAACACAACGCAGTATGTGACGGGCATGTCTCTTAGCTACAACCAATCTAGACTTTAGCTCTACATCTCAGCTAAGTTGGAGCCGTTTTTGTTTTAGATTATAATCAGCTAGCTGTAACCTCCATAACCTCCAAAGATGACGCAGTTGTAGTTTTACATTCAGTGATGACATTCTGAAAGTTTAACAGAAGTCGGCCAACGGTTCATGAGATATTTTGCTAAACCTCACACATGTGCAAAAACATTATGGCCAGTATTTTTGGGCTATTTTATCAAAAAAATTAAAAATCAGTGCCGTTTCTTTGCAAGCTAAACATGAACAGCCTGTTTCCATTCAGCATCGGTGGACGTGCTGTTGTGTATTTAGTAATGAAGATTTGAGGGTTCTCAGCTGCATCTGGAGACCTGACTGAGAAGCTGGAGCATATCAAGTGTCTTGCACAACACCAGCCCCAGCACCTGATGACATGGTTCTGTAGGGAGTTAATGCTGTCATAATAAATCTGTACCAGACAGGATACAGTATAATCATCCCAGTGTCCCGTTTCACCCCGTTTCTGCTGAAGCTGCTCTGCAGGCTGAACCACAGCGTTACTGCCACGGTGGTTGATGGTTGACTGCAGAGGAATAATCCATGGGAGATAAAGTACAAAGAACTGATGATGGTTTATATTGCTAGTCAAATGATGTTCTGTGCTGCCAGTAGCATGCTTCTTTCTTAAAACATTGCATGCTTTGATAGTAGATGTAGTTTATAGGATGTCTTTGAGAGAAAACATGCCTGGAGGGTCTGTTTCATATCTTAACATGCAGCTCATACCTTAAAACTGGATCATTAAACACATGTGACATGTTTGAAAACAAAGAGTTGCACCCTGTAACTGTAAGAACGCCTGTACTTCAAAATCAAAGTGAATTGAGATGTACAAACTATCAGAGCCGAGACTCGGTTACACTTTTATCTGAGCTTCCTTTCCATCATAAAGATGAATCATAATGTCTAATCCTCACAAATTACCCACACGTTGTGTAGTTTCCTCATTTCCAGCACGGTTTAATCTGTGTCTGGAGTATTTGCTGTCGCTTCATGTTGCAAACACTCCTTTCACTCTGGCACTTCATTGTCTTTTGATGGGCCATAAAAGGCCCGGCTTGATGGATGATAACTCGGGGCGTCTCTCTTTGTTGTGGGATGTGACGACTGAGTGCATGTGAGATGTGAGGAGAAGATGTGGTGTGAATGGGAGATGTCATTGATGTCGTGCGCTGACACCGAGGCCCAAAGCGCAGGCTTTGATCTCTGGGAATGACTGCAAAGCAAACACAAATAAAAGATTCCAGCGTTTTAGAGTTTCCAGAGAGAAAGTTTAACAGGTTTTTTTTATAACATATTTCTCTGTAGTTGGCAGCATATTTTCAGAAACAGTAAGACTTGGTTTGGCCTTTGCAAGTAGAGCACGATTCTGTCTCTACCTGCAGTACATGATTTATCACAAATGAAGACTACTTATATGATTCCTCTGATCCAGTATAATAAATAAATAGTGTGCTTTCTGAGCACTGGATCCCTTGTTGACCTCACAGCATCTGCTAAAGCCCTCATATATTTGCTGAGAGAACAGAACAGATGTTTTCAGCTGTGCATCATGAAAAGCAGATCATGGCATCATTTTGTGTGACAAACAACCTGCTTTGATAAAAAAAACAATCATTGAGCAATAATTGGAGGGTTAAGATCTTTTGATCTGTAGAAAGATTATGAACAAATAAAGGTTAAATATAGAACGCGGACACCATAGAGACATCAAGTGTTTAGAGGTGGTATTGCAACAACAGAACACATTTTCCAGGCATTTGGGTGTTGGTTCACTGCTGATACTTGAAGTGACCAGCCTGCACCATGTCCAATTAGCCCTTTTAGTAGCTAACTCATAAGCTTACAGCTAGTCCAAGCACGCTGGTGGTGATGAGCTACAATGTAGCCACAGCCTTCCAGGGGCACACTGACAGAAGCAAGGCTGTCGTACACAGGCTACACCCATCCCTCAGACCACCACCAGCAGGCGAGAGGAATTACCCCTACTTCACACTGGAAGCATTGACGCGGAACGGCAGTGGAATGGTTTACCTGCGAGCTTTGCTGTGCGCAAGTCCACACTGGGAGAGTCTCAGCCGCTCCACAGCTTCTCTGCCGTGCTCCTCGCTGGACTCGCGAGATCATAAAATCCCTCAAAACTTCAAAGGTCATGGTTTGTTTATGCCATCCGCCATTAAACCAAAAAGAAGGAAATCACGTTTGATATTGCTGTTTGATGTCATATATAATGTTTCTCTCCACTGCCAGAATTAAAGCCATGAAAAACACACCGTTGTACTTCTTGAACGATGCAGGCAGTAAATAAGCCGTGATGTCACACGTATAGACGTAATCTACATAGATATGAAATTGCATTGCTGCAATAGACTTTTATTTTGAAAATTACTGGACATTTTACACTGAAACCACATGTGATTTCCTGTCTAAGCTCATGTTACTTGCTGAAATTGACACATCCCAGAAGCGGCTCGCGGCAAAAATAGAACCCAATCCTTTCTTTAGCGGCACGGCGCAGAGTGCCGCTTCTGGGACTCGTCTGAAAATCACTGCATCACAGATGGTTTGAATCACCCCCATAGACTATAATGGATTCTATTTGAAGCAGCAATGTTCCGCGCTGCTGATGCTTCCAGTGTGAAGTAGGGGTTAAGTGATTTTTGCCCAAGGACACAGCAACTGCAGCAGATGGGGCTTCAACCTGCAACCCTTCGGTTATGGGGTGGGGACTTAACTCTTCTGCGGCCGATGCCCCAAAGCTCTCCACTTTAGAAAGTATTAAAATATCAGATTTTACTCACAAAATATCCACTTAGGCATGGACAAGGGGTGCAAATGCAGAAAAAAAAAATCAGTTTTTAAATATACTCTGAGTGGTGTGAACGAAGATGTGAGACACTTTTGGGAAGAGTTGGAAACTAAATTGCAAACAAACTGATACATAATTTGTCACCAATCTTCTTGTTAAAGCAACATTCCGCAACTTATACACCATAAAATTATGCTTTTTGTAAAGTTTTTGCATCATAGTATAATCTATTATGTTCATTTTCATACCTGTGATAGTGTTGGGGGGTCCCACATCTGATTACTGTGCTATACAGTTTTTGTGCTTTGGGTAGCGCCGGAAGTACTGACTAGGTGTCGTTTTGCAGCAGAATATGGCAAGCCAAAGGGATAAAAAAGCATGCGTACTAAACGCACGTTATGTCCGCCAAAATGCACGTCTTGAACGCGCGTTTTGGCGGACATAATGCGAGTTTAGAACGCGCATTTTTTTTTATCCCTTTGGCTTGCCAAAATTGTATAACGTAGACTCGCTGTTTAGCAGCGGGAGATTCACCTAAGAAAGCTAGAAATCCCTTATCAGAGGAATATAGGAAAAGAAAAGAACGTCATAGAGCAAGAGCAAAGACCAGAGTTATTATTGGGCCGTCTTTTCCTCCATGGAGAGCTCTTTTAGAAAGAAAGGCATGAACTATGGACTCTAACCTAGCCGTGCTGCTAATGGCTAGGCAAGTAATAAATTATTTCATCGGGGCTATTGTGTTTGGTCGGGCATAAAGTTGTTATACAGTCCTGATAAAACTACTCAATGTGTGGAGGTGGAAAAGTTTGTTTTAATTGTTTTGCCTGACATTAGGAATGTAAACTTCCTCTTATGCCAAAGAGAGAGATTTAATGTTACGACAGTGACGTTACGCAGCAAGCCTCTAGAGGGCGACAGAGAGCATATAACTGCAAAGTTGCGGAATGCTGCTTTAAAGTGTAGTATTTTTGTGATCATATGTACCCATTCAGTGTGATTCCAACTAAAAATCTGCATATTCTCAAGCAAATCTGGGTTTCCAACAGTCAGCCCAGTGAGATGCTTTCCTCTCTCTGGCTGTTGAGTTATCTATGACAGGTAAGACACTACCTGTTTACAGAATCTAACTGTTAAAGATCAGAGCTATTGCAGGACAGGTGAGATGATGTCATAGGTCTGTTTTATGGTGGCAACAAAACAAAAGCATTAAAATGACAGCAGAATCTATGGTTAAGTGCAGATTTCTGAGCTACAGGTTGTGTACAGTAAATAAATCATTGTTATTAAAAAACCGAGACTCACATTACACTATAAATTGCTCTCCAGAATATTGCAGCCATTTGCTGCTGCAGCGCAGCTTTTCATGCCCACATGAGGTTCTATGTTGTGTTTCTTTGATGTAACCATCTGAGCATTATGTTCTTTTTGGCCTTTATGTTATAGATTACAAACGGAACACATTAAAGATCTAGTTAAGGTGGTATACTGTACCAGCATAGAGCTTAAAGGTTTACTCTTTGTAAATTACATTAATTAGATATGTATTGAAAAAAATCCCTGGGGATTTAGTTTAATCAAAGCAATTATACAACACAGCATTAATAAGGCTTCTTACAGGAGAGATGCTGATTGCTCGTTTGACACAGGCCCAGGAGTTAAAGACTTTCTCCTGAGAAAATAAACGGATCATTTTACAGCCAGTATAAAAGCTTTATTATGCAGTAATAAATTTGTTTTAACCACTTATGATATAAAACAGACACCCACATGGGGCAGACTCACAGAAAACCTGCACAAAACTAAATTTATTCACTTGTGGAGCAGATAGTTTCTGTTGAATTCTGCAGATTTAACCGTCAAAAACAGAGCCAGAATTATACAGTGTGACCTTAAATCTCTAAATAAGTCACAGAAGAACCTGAATCATGTCTCAGGTTGTGAGCTTAAAGGAAAAAAGGTTAGGAATTTATATATTTTTATTTTATGGTCTGTTTAAAATAAGTTATCAGTACTGATTTACTACATGAAATAAAACTGTCATAAAAAAAGAATAAAAACATTTGCTGGTTTGCAGAAAAATGATTTATGATTTGAAAGCTCAGTAGGTGCATTAACATTACCAGTTCAGTTCTGTTCATGCTCCAGTAAGAGATGGGGACTAAAATGTTCTGTTGAATTCTTGACAAGAACATTAAAGGGTCCAGTTTATGATCATAAAACCTGCATGTTTAGGATGTTTGCATGAGAACATCTTTTATTTTGGATTTAATAAACAAATGTTCACAAAGTCGGGCTCGTTTCCGGTGAGAGTTGGACTCCGCCAAGGCTGCCCTTTGTCACCGATTCTGTTCATAACTTTTATGGACAGGATTTCTAGGTGCAGCCAAGGTGGTGAGGGGATCCGTTTTGGTGACCTAAGGATCAGGTCTCTGCTTTTTACAGATGATATTGTCTTGTTGACTTCAACAGAACGTGATCTCCAACTTTTGCTGGAGCGGTTTGCAGCAGAGTGTGAAGCAGCTGGGATGAGAATCAGCTCCTCTAAATCCGAGACCATGGTCTTGAGTCGGAAAAGGGTAGAATGCCTTCTCCAGGTCAGGGANNNNATAGGGTGAGAAGCTCGGTCATCCAAGAGGGGCTCAGAGTAGACCCGCTGCTTCTCCACATCGAGAGGAGCCAGTTGAGGTGGCTCGGGCATCTGATTAGGATGCCTCCTGGACGCCTCCCTGGTGAGGTTTTCTGGACACGTCCAACCAGGAGGAGACCTAAAGGAAGACCCAGCACACGCTGTAGGGATTATGTCTCTCGGCTGGCCAGGCAACACCTTGGGATTCCCCCAGAGGAGCTGGCCCAAGTGGCTGGGGAGAGGGAAGTCTGGGACTCCCTCCTCAGGGTGCTGCCTCCGCGATGGATGGATGTTCACAGATATTCCTGCCATTTAAGATAAAACACTTTCTCTTTTTAATCACACACACTATAAAGAAAGTGTTGTGCATATATTCCATTATTGTCCATGACAGGAATTTAAACGAAATGTATAATATTTTGGATCTCATCTTTAGATTTCATAAATAGAAAAAATTTCTGCAAAATGTAAACTAACACCAAGTCGCCTGCCAGTCTCAGGATGAAGCTTTCTCTAAATCAAAACTGGGAGGAAATAAAAATCCCAGACTTGACCCCTGTCGTTTTATTTGACTGCATGTAAGCTTCACCGTCCTCTTTTAGACTCTTGGATCTTCTTGTCACAACCTCAGCCTTGATTTAAATCTTCAACCAGCTGGTTTTCATTTCCTGTAGGCTGATGATTCTAGAAGCTTTTTAATTTTTCTAGTTTTTTATGAACAGCCTTGTTTGAATCTGGGACTAATGTAGTCAGGATGGAATCTGTCATTCAGGCTATTGCATGTTGATGACTAAGGCCGGTTTCAGCTGTAAGCGGTCCATGATTAATGGACACCAAATGAACTCTTGTAAGCAAAAGCCAGCTTGGAGTTCAGAGCAGCAACTGGGCCCTTTTTTTGTTGGCGGTGGTGCGCCTGGATTTTCTTTCCTTTCATGCCAAAGTGTTTTCGCACGGCAATTAGTTCCGTCCTCGTTTGGGTCTGCAGTCCCACAAGGTTAGCAAAGTCATTTATCATCCTCAGATCTTGGAGCTCTGCAGCTCCGTCTCAGGTAGACTTTGTAAACAGTCATCGGCCCGGCTCTTTCTGTTTCACCAAACGAGAAAGCGATACAGTAGTTTAGGGTTCTGCCATCAACTCTTCTGCAACGTGTTTATCTTTGTCTCTACAGGTGTGACAGCTAGAGGGAAATGACCTTATTTGTCACGAGTGAATAGTATCATAAGAACATGGCTCCTCGCTGTTTTTAGCACCTTTAGAACTGAAGTCTAAAGTGATTTTCAGGGCTGGGACTTGTTGGTGATTTGATGGAGACACTAAAATTTTCAATTTGCAGCTGAATACCGAAGTGGTATTTGCATCCTGTTGCAATTTAGTCACAAAGAATCTTACCTGATTTGCAATTTATTTATCCCCATGTTATTTGCAATTTTCCTCAAACTCAAAATATCAGATTCTTTTTTGGCCTCATTCCGTCACATGCTAAGCTAAGCTAAGCGCTAAGCTAAGTATCTCACTAGACTGGCAACAAAGTGCTTCCAAGAGTGAGTTTTTAAAACTAGCCTAAACCTTAGTGGATGTTCTCAGCTTTCCTGTGTGATTTGCAGAGTCTAGCTGTTGAGATGCTGGAATTTTGAACATCTTCCAAAAAAATTCAAGAATTTCACAAAATAGCAGCAGATTCTCTTGTCAGGAAACTATTTCAAAGGTCAAAAATGAGAGGAATTTAAGTCAACTTTAAATGATGATAAATGAACAAAAGCACTTTACACTATTGTGTAAATACATTAACACACACACACACACACACACATGCACACACACAAAAAACATTCACATACCTATGGTGATGAGCTACATTGTAGCTACAGCTTCTGAGAGAAGCGAGACTTCCACCCGTCCCTCCGACCATCACCAGCAGGCGTTGTCCAGTACAANATTTTAAAGGTTCCATGATTAGTGAAGACCTGGGGGAGGCCCACAATCTTCCTTATTAGCATGTCCTGAATGGGAACACCTTAATTATGTTTGTCAAAATCGGACTTGGCGTCGAGCTCATTTGCATGTTTTGACAGGGCCTGTTGGGAGGCTCCCTCTTCATAGAGTCCAAGGGTATTTGCCATGTTTCCAGACCTACTGGTAAAGGCTTTTCTTGGTAAATGAATGATATTACTGGTTAACTGTCAACCCAGCCTCACTATAAAACAAACCTACCAAACACACAAAAACTGTCTTGATCAACCCTTGATCACAATGTGGTTTTATCTGTAAGGCATGAAAATGTTTCAGTAAAAATCTGCCACTACCTTTATAAGAATATGGCAACATTTCTGACCATGTTATACAAAACAGTTACCAGACTCTGATATGGGCTATGTCCTCCATTCCTCCAATTAACACCTCACTGAATGAACATCTGTCATGGTGCTGACATGGGTAAACAAACAGTGTCAGCAGCGTTAGTGATAAAAAAAGAAAAAGGTGTGAAGTTGAAGTTACCAAACATGAGCCTAAAGGGTAGGCTGAGGTTCTCAGCTCAATAATATCAGAGAAGAAACTGCCGGCTGCTACCACTTCAACTTTAAAGGGACACCTTTTGCAACTTTTTAATATTTTCAAATCATTTTCTTGAGCCAGTATGTGCTAAAATGACCCTTTACAGGGTTAATGAAAGGCCACCCAGCCCCTGTCGCCCCCTGTGGCCAGAATATTCCACTTGCAACTTCACAGTTGCAGGTCCGGTCTGTTGGGACATAGAAAAATTCAGCTTGACCTACCTGGCTATGCAGTC
>SSNS01000143.1:945822-1030868 GCA_006937985.1 Aphyosemion australe
TTTCTTATCCTCAGGTGTGTAATCTACTTCAGTTACTCAGCTTTATAACAGCCCAGATTACAGCAGGAAGTGTATCAGTTAACAAAGTTCAGGCATTCATATATTTTGGGCCACTTAAAGCACACACCTGAAAAAAACCACACTACTTTCTACATTTTAACCCTCACATGTTGCACATTTTTGAAAGTCTCATCCTTTTTCTAAACCATCAGTCACATATAACACCTTCAGTGAGTGCTCAGTAACATTAGAAGCTTGCTGCAGATTTCCTAGTGACTTAAATATTCACACAAAGCTTAGAGTCAGGTAATGGGATATTTATTTAGCATATAAAATCACTTTGAACAAAGTGTGACAACTTCCAAAGGAACATTTTATCTTTAATAGTGTGAATTCATGTATGTCCTCTCTGTCAAACCTACAAAATGTGATTTATTATGAAAAGTGTTTAGTGATCAGTTGGAAGGCACAAGGTAACATCAGATCTGCAACAGGTGGTTGTACTGGAACATCTGGCTGCAGATACTGGTCGTTTTTACTCCTCTTTTATCCTCACCGTGGCTCTCACAGAGGTTATGAACACGCAACAGCAGCTCTTTTCAAGCTGTACAGCACAGAGATGAGTAGTGTCCAGTCTCTCCAGGGCAGGCTTCAGGTGGCGACAGACGTAGTCTAGACATACGGTAATTCTCCATCAGTAAAACTTGGAACAGCATTTTCCCACCAGTCATCAGCTTTCATCTGGACCCAGACGGACGGTGAAGAGTTGAGCAACGAGTCACAACATCTAAACGCAAACAGAACACGAGTTAAAATATAATCTGAAATATTTAGTTTATGTAATCTGCTCAACAAAAACAATAGCATACCGTCTAATCATATGATATTTGTACAATCAGCGCGTGTTTAATAGGTTAAACTTACATGTCTCGTTCATCTGCGGCGCAGCTTTCCTGTCTTCCTCCATGAAAACGGAGTATCGCTTGCCGCTGGATTCTTCATCTCCCGACTCTCTCTGCGTGCTCTAGCAGCTTCGATGTGATATTTGTGATTTGATCTCTCATCTTAAGTATTCCTGTCAAGCTGTCTGGAACAGAGTTGCCTCCTCGCTCTCCATTAGCGTCGCAGCGTTGTTTATTTACACATTGGTTTCCGGCTCGTGACTGTGATGAGTAGATCACGTGACTTAACACGTGACTGTCGCAGGCGGTTTCGTCACACCCGCCTCTACCAAAGGTCCCGACTCCTGTGCGAATGCAATCTGAAAAGGTTCCCCTGGGAGGGGTAGTTCTAGGAACTAAAATCCAAGAGGATGGTTCTAGGAACTCAGTTCCTAGAACTACTCTGTCCGAAAGCGCCTAAGGAGGGTGAAGTGTCTGACCCAAGGACACAACAAAGGCGACAGACTGAGCGGGGTTCTAACCTTCGGGGCAGGCACTTAAAGCAGCAATCTGGAGTTTTCCCCTTTCAGGAATTATGTATGATTTTTCAGAAATCTGTAAAAGTGATTGTCTTATCATGTAGTGTGATATAATGTAAGCGATACGTCTTTTTTTTTTGCTAAGCCCGCCCCCTGCCCCGTAAAATCCCTGCAATAGGAAACTGAGCGCCGACCAGAACTAACCAATAGCGTTAGACTACCGCTTACGCGCTTCAAATTTAAGGAAGTACCTCGGCTGATGGAGCGTTGATAAACTTTTCACGGACAAGTAAGTTTTTAAAATATAAATATATGAAAACACAACATGACATGAGAATAATACTTGTGAAACAACGTGTTTTAGCTCTGTTTGTCGGCTACAGATGCACATTCATAAACAAGAAACGTGCAGTCGCAATCTTAAATTACTGAGTCGACCCGACTATTGGTGTGATACGCTTGTCAGCCACTAGATGGTGCCATCAGGTAAAAGAAATACTAAATATTGTGATTCTTTGTAACTAAATTGAGTCAAAAAAAATTCCACGAATGCAATTCATTTTAAAATACGCCTTACGTGACCTGGCTATATATAGAAGTGGTCGCAAAAGTGTTTTATCAATAAACCGACTCCATCTTTTCCAATGGTCTCCAACAGATGCAGCCCAGCTAGCTCTAGTTTCATGGCCCCTCCCAACGCTATCTCTCACTTTGACACTTTGAGAAGAGTTCGACAGGTCTGTGACAACTCTGGGACTATTCTGACAGAAAATTTGTCTCTATTTTTTTAAGCTGTTCATAATTCCAGTGGCACAACAGTGATTCATATAAAAAAAAGAGCCTTGGGAACATTTTAAGACTTTTTGAGGACAGTAGTAGCTCAGGAGGTAGAGCGGCTGAAACTCCAGTGGCACGCCTACAACCCCCCCCCCCCCCCCCCCCCCCCGGTTTTCACGGAGTGACTGGTGGCACCAGTGTACGGCAGACCTCTCCTCTGTCAATGCACACCAGGGCAGCTGTGGCTACATTGTAGCTCATCACCACCAGTGTGTGAATGGGTGGATGACTGGTTGTGTTGTGAAGCGCCTTGGGGGGTTGTAGAACCCTAAGAAGGTGCAATACAAACAGGCCATTTACCATTTTTACCATTTTGAAAACTACAAATGCTGCTTACATTACTAAACTAATGTGCAAATCCTCTTGATAATGTTTTTTTTTAGAACATTACTAACATAAAGTGAAGTATTTATAGAACATTTCATGCAGAGACTTGATATTTGACATCTGTCTACACAGATGTTGGATATATCCTTGCTGTGAGCAAAGAGAAGAACCTGTGGTTTTGCTGATATTTGCTTTGAGCTCTATCGAAACGTCTCTGGCTCTGCTGCAAGTATTTCTTTGGCTTCCAAAAGCTTGTAGGGTGTAAATAAAACACACATTTAGCCAGCCAGAGCCGTACACATCTGCTTGATGAATTTTGAAAAAAGAAGTTTTAACTACATGCATTTTTTCAGATTCTGCATAACTTCTCAAAATAAAAAAGTACCAACTGATGCTGAACTTTACATTAAGGTAATATCTCACATTTCCATCTTTATCAATCAGAATTAAGGAATTAAATAAAAGCTTTGGCTTTTCTCCTCTGTAAGTGAAGTCATACTGCCGTGCACGCTCAGAGGTATAACGGGCACAATCAGAGAGGACTAATTGTCAAGGTTATGACTCTGTGGATGATTGATATGAGGCCAGGCTGTTTTTGTCAGCCTGTCAGGTGGCTGGAATGTTTAATGTTCTCATTATTGGTTGCTCTGTTGTGTATATTTCTCTGTCAGCGCCGCTGAGCCATCTGAACTGCCAGAGCACTTCAAAAGCCCCGGGTCATCCGTCTTCCTCCTGACGCCCTGAATGTTCAGCCTCAGCTGAGGGCTGGTGATTTGTTATGACTTTAGAGCCAGCTGACAGACAGGTCTTCTATAAAAAAACACGCAACCATTTCCCTTTTGTCGTGCGGCGAAAGCATCACTGCTCCTGTAATGTGGCGGGGGTGGGGTGTGGTGGGGGTTAACTGCCATGGGAGGCTGGCACCTGACAGTTGTATCATCTTTCTAATTTGCAGACAAGATGACACAAGTATTTTGTCCCTTTTTTTTAAATAGAGAAAATTCTATGTGGAGTGTGGTGGTGGTGTCACAGATGCTTACAGGTCGCCATCTGTTGTGAAACGCCACGGGGAAAAAAGCTAACGGGTGATCACTATATTAGGCACGTTGTCATATTCATCATTAGCTCAGTGTACGTTGAGTGATGGCAGAGAGCATCATCAGAAGAATGTTGATGGCTGCAGTCATGCAACAAAATATGTGAAGGGTGAAATGCTGAAGACAAGAGGAAGAAAAAAACCCAGATCTTTATACCTTTCCCAGGCCCTTTAAAAGATTGATTGTTTTCTGCTGATCTAATTTTGGATCATACAAAAACAAGCCATTTGTCTTGAAGAAAAATGATGTGCTGCACAGTGCAGATGGATTTTTCTTTTTTTTTTGTGAAAGCTGGAAAAGATTAAAGAGAAACTCTGCTCCTCAGCCATAATTACGAGCTGTAGATTACTCTGTCGATTTTACCAGATGGCAGGCTGGATTCTGCAGGCCCTCTCTGTATATTAATGAACAGCAGTCTGTTATATTTGACTTAGGTAAGTGAAATGTCCATCACCTGTAATGGTCTGCCAGCTGGCACTATGCATTTTGCACCACTTTGGGTCCACTTGGCATTTTTCATATGCAACGTTATGGGAGGAAATTTCCGCTCTCCATTTTCCATCATTGTCACTCCAGTGGTAAATATTATTTTTTCCGCCAGGGGAAAAACCTCCCCAAGTTGTGTCCACGGCTAATTTCCTCCTGTAGGTCCAAGCAATAATATTTGGCACTAAAACTGTCATTCTAGGAGAAGCATGTGTGTTCAATAGTAACTGGATTAGCCTGACAGCATGACTGCAAAACAATGGTTTTAGAAAAGGTACAAGTGGTTGAGGGGCTGGTTGCAAAATTAGAAAATTACGTAAAATACATAGAATGGCTTGTTTTGTTTAAGCTACAATCCAGAGTTTTCCCCTTCTCTGGAATTAGGTGTTTTTAGAAATGCATAAAAGTGATATATTTAATATAATGTAGATATGTCAATGTTTTTGCTAAGCCTGTCCTGTAGAGCCCCATGCAATTTGAATTAAGCGCCGCTCAGCATTAGCCAATAGTGTTAGACATCTGCCTACATACATATGTCAGTCACAGAGGCACGCATGATTTTGGAACATATGCAAGTTGGTGACTCTACTTATCAACATTTATCATCTTTAATATTTGTGTGTGTGTGTGTGTGTGTGTGTGTGTGTGTGTGTGTGTGTGCATAATGTGAGAATAACAATTGTAAGATGTGTTTTAGCTCTTGAGCAAGAGGCGTTGCTGCAGTCGTAGTCACAGAAACAAGGAGAGGGGCTTAAAATGCAAAACTTTTTTCTGCCACTTGATGGTGCCATTCAGAGAAAAAACTCTGGATTTCTGTTTTAACATAAATGGGATATTTTGGTGTGTTGCTGTGTAAAAATGATAAATACAAGCCTCATTATTAGTTGTAGATTGCTTCCTGAACAGCCTCTGTTTGGAGAAACAGCTTTTACATCCTACAGGATTGATGAGCTATCGGCTAGCCTGTGTTCTGTTGCTTTTCTAAAATAGCTTCTATGTAAACTATTTTATCAACTTTTACACCAGAATCAGTATAATTTACATGGCGTTTAATAGTTATTTATAACATTACCAGAAGCAGCAGCTGAATGTTAGCCCGGCATGGCATCCTATGGTCTGGCCACAACCCAGAGCTTGTTCGTGAGGCAGAATCTATGGTTGTCTTACAAACTGTCTCCTCACGCAATTGTACAGATCTAGGACCAATCAGAACAATGAACAACATGACATATTCATTACTATGAATATCAGTCAATGAGGCTTACACCGAAGATGCCGTCCTTTTTCAAAATAAAAGCCTTAAGTACCTTTATCTGCTCATGTCTCAAAGAAAAGCTGAAATCTAAATAGTCCAAAGCTATTTCAAACATGCGCCATTTCTGAGCCGACGCCATCTTTGTAGTTTTTCTAGACCTGCTGAGTCTACATGGAGCATGGCTAGACCAACTTGCAGAGCAAAATTTTTTGCTACTGCTTTGTTTTTTTCTAGGTTTCTTGGCTAGCTGAATGTAGACCTTCCTGTGCATTCAGAGGTAACGTGTAGGATTTCCAACCATCATGTAAAATACGGAACTGTCCTGTATTTGAAAACCAGGAAGCTATCTAGAATGGTTAAGCACAGAACAGTGCTTTGAAATGACCCCAAATATCCCTTTAACCTAAAGAAATCATTTATTTCCTGCTAGCTTCATGAAAGAACCATGTTTGCTAACATCTCCATAAAGCTAGCATCTGGCTTGGTGTGTTTAAGACCAGTTTACTAAAGAAGCTGATTGTCTTTGTCTTTGAACGTCAGTCTGAAGAAACCGCTAAAAACTTAAAGAGGCAACCAACACATGTTTGCCAGCCTGAGCATCCAGAAACTCCCTTCATGAATATGCCAAACCTAAATTTAACCGAACAGCGGGGGAACTTTGGCTGCGTTTCCCAGCCGGAGAGCACGAACAGCGCGGAAGCACAATGCCAGTGTGTCATACATTTAAACACTGTTAAATTAAAGGCCTTTTACTGTTCACAGAGGCCATTCATCTTACTCAACGCTGGTCTGCTTCTTGCAAATTTGTCAGTAAGAGCTTCCACATGCCAAGAAGAGGAAAGGGGGGAAAATGTTGGGGTTATCAGAGGCGGGTTTTCATAGCGTGTCTCTTCAGTCAGCCTGTAGTTAATTAGCCACCTCCACACAATAAGGCCATAAGTCATTAATCACCCAAACCGCAGAAGTCGACTCACTGTGAGCAAGACGTTCGGAGACAAAAAGTTTGCCGCCTATGACAGCCTTCAAAATGGCCCCTGTCAGTGGTGTTTAAATTATAGGGCATGTTGAGCGCTGAAAGACAAGGGCCCACTGTTTAACTCACTGTTGCTCTTTCCTTTGCTTTGTGTGTTGACAAGCTCTCTTCAAAAGAAAATTCCCCTCTCTTCTGCATCCCATTGGCTGGAAGACACAAAGTTCCCCACTTCACCACAATCTCAGCTAAACCAAGATTATTTCCTTAATTTTGTGATATGACATTTATGGATGAAGGCGAACGCCAAAGGTCAACGGTTTGGTAAAACCCAGCTTCAGCTTTGTAATCCTAACATTTACTTGCCTGTCAGAGGGAGGAAATGATGGACCGATGATAAATTGGGTGCATGTTTGGAGAAGCAAAAGCCTTTCTCCTGCAAAAATAAACCACAATGTTCCTCTGAAAGACGCACTTTTCAGCTGACTGAACATGAAAAAGGTCATTTTTTCCCTCTTTGTGTCTATAAACAGAGATTTGCTTGATTTTCCAAAGAACATAAGCAGAGAGGAAAGTTTACTCAACACAGCAAATGTTTGTGGAACTATGGGAAATCCCTTGATTGCATCATTAATATTCCTGACAAAACGGTGTTAAATTCATTATGTGATTGCAACATTTGTGACAGGTGTTTGAAAGCTGCTTGATGTATGTAGATTTCGTGCATTGGCTAAATAGAATGTCCATGGGGCGTTGTTGAGCAGGAACACGAGTTTAGCGTAGCGCCGATGACGTCCGCGGCCTTCAGCCGTAATGGGATACGAACAGAGCAACACGTGGCGAGCAGCTGAGTTTTAGCACAGATCTGTGTCTGTTAAAGCTGCTTTCAACTGACCTGCTCATCCTCAGGTGGATGTTTTCCTCATAGCTGTGCAGCACTCGGTCACCCTGGCGAACCCGAGACTTTGTAACTCTAGTTTTTACTAAAGACAGTATGTAGGATGACATAGGAAACTGTGGACAAGTCAACCGTGTCCCAAAAAAAGTGTTTCATAAATAACTAAATAGAATAAATGTAGGGTATTTTTGATTAAACAGCACCTCAAAATATTTGCACAACAATTTTAGTGTCAAGGTGTTTTTACACTTTAAAGTCATAGCTAATAAAAAATAGCTTCTTAGAGATGCTAAAATGTTTAATTAAATTCTGTTTTGATATCCTTTACATTAAAATGCTTTACAGATGTATTTTGTGCCAACAATGCAATTAAAAAATCTTTTATACCTTTTTATATCCAACAAAATACTGAATACTAATAAAATAAAAAAATGATTGTGGACTTTTTGTAATTGTTAATATAAAGACATTATAACTAATGCTCAAACACATTAAGCTTTTTAAAGATTCTTATTTAATGTATTTATATGAACTAACCTTTAATAAATGGTTAATAATTAAGGATGGATTTGTGTGTATATAAAATGGTAAAACACTGGGATTATTTGCCATGTGATAAGATCTGGCTGCAGCATAACATTTCAAATGTTCTTTTCCTATTTTTTTAATATTTAAATTGAGTTTAAATGTTATACAGATATTTTAAAGTCAATAACTTTGACTTCCTTTTTGTTAATTCCAGTACTTTCAGTATTCAGGGCAATAAAAACACACCACCAGGCTGTTGAACAGCCACCGCTGAACTGAATATTGCTGCTAGGAGGTCACACAAACAGTTAGTTCCCTACAGCACCTTTAGCTTCAGCTAGTTACTCCTGACACCTTAACATGGGTCTCTGTTTACATTAATCTTAATTTTATATTTCCCTATATGTAAGATTTGTCTTATTACCATGTTTACGTTATACTTTTACATTTGTGCACTTTAAACTGTGTGTGCAAAGAAGTGTGTGTGTGTGTGTGTGTGTGTGTGTGTGTGACATCCATTTCAGCCTTGTTATTTATTTATTTATATCTTACTACCTCCTTAGGAGAGATGTCTTTAAATGAGTGCAAAGAGAATTTTGTTGTGAAATAGCAATAAAACAAACTTGAATCTACTTTATATACTGTATAGTTTGTATTTGTGATCTTTTTGGCTTTTAATGTCAGCAATTAAAAGTTAAAATTGGTCATCTAAAAAAACAGCTGTTGATATATCATGCACACACTGTAATAGAAATCATTTAAATTGATTGGTATGTTGCAATAAAATTGGTTTAAAATGTAAGATTTAATGCAATAAAGACACAAGCTCACATGGATATTTAAATTTTCCCAGTCCAAAAACCTTATTTAATCCTTATATGTAAACACGTGTGACTCTATAACTGTCACTCATCAATTAAGATTTGAGAAATGACTCTTTAGGTGTCAGTCTCATTTGTTTACATTACATTACGGTGCTGTTTGGAAGTGAGCAGAAATGCATCACAGATGACCCACGCTGGCTTCACGGCTGACTGGCTGCAGCGCTGAACGGTGGGGTTTAGCGGCTTTATTACCATCTATCACTGAGCGGCTATGTTTAGGCCTCATCTACGTGACGGATGGGAGGATTTGATGCATACGACGTCTGACCATGGTGATTTTATCGCTGGATGGCAGCCGGATTTACAGAGGATAGATAATGACACCGTTGGCTTGATTTAGCCGATTTGTTTTAACGGACTGATTAAATACTTAAAGCTCTTGTTATTCATGCTCTGTGCTTCATATCCTCATTAGAGTAATCACAAAAGCTCTGCAAGCGCCCAACATCTGTGTCATTGTACATTTTTCTTTGGAGACGTTCTGGCTTACATTAAAAGCTCTTTTGTCTTCACAGATGAGTCGATAAGCTGAAAAATTTGACAAGATTCAGCAGCAAGCTTTGGCTTACTTTTATATCTTTAAGGAAAGCCAGTTACAGAATGTGTGCAGATGCTATTTGTTGTTTAATATAAAAACATGCAAATGTTGGCTCTCCATAAAGGCCTTTTGCAAAGCCTGTGGTTGTCCGCGTAGCAAGAAAGCTGCAGCTGCAAAACAAATGTTTTTCTAGAATTATTTTAGAATTCTTTCATAAATTTTTCATCCAGCATGCCTTTCAAAACCCCAATGCACATCGGAAATAGAAAATGTAAAAAAAAGGATAATGTAGTTTACATTTCAGTCATTTTATTATGAAAATTTCTCCGTCTAAAATAAAGCAAACGAGCAAATGTAAACAGTTTGTGTCGTGGCACTTTCAAAATATCAGGTGGAAAAAAAGGAGGCTTTCATGCAGGTTTTACTGCCGACAGAATAAATCAATTCCACTTCTGAAGAAGTTGCTGTGATTGATTTTTATTTTCCACGTCCATCATGTTGTCAGAACCCTGCGCAGCAGCAGCCCAATCTGTCTGAGTGGAGCAGAACTAAGCTAGCGTTTACTTTGGAGTCAGAGAGCTTTGGGTTGAGAATCAAAAATAAAACCAGAAATAAAGTCCAGTATTTTCAGATGCAAATTTCTCCTGTGTAAAATAATGCACATCAAGGCATGTCAAATTTATATTATAATTATTTTTTTTATTTTAGTCACGCTTGAAGCTATCGCAAATAAATACACTGATCCCGACACGGATCCAGTCCCTGCATGAAATACAATATAAAACTCATTAGGCCTAAATCTCCTTTATAAATGTAGAATTCTTTGTTCTTCACTGGTATCCTAAGGCCGAGGCTGTCGTCAGTCTTTGTCCATACAAGGCGTATGGGGAGTAATAGGGCCCAGTGGCTGCAGGCACGGGCACCGGAGCCCCGGGAGTGGGCAGAGGGCTCTTTGAATATGGGTGATACCGGCTGCTTAGTCCGAGGGGGTGATGGGGGCCCCTGAGGGCCAGCGTGCCGGGGCTGCCTGGGCTGCCGTTTGGAGGAATATGCATGTGGCAAGCCATGGCAGCGGCTGCTGCAGCGTTTGCAAGAGAAGTCGACCCCGGGTATCCAGTTATCAACTTCTCTGTGCCGGCGAAGGACGTGTGAGTCCGCAAGTGTCCAAGGAGTTCCTCTGAGGACGCAAAGCGCTTATCACAAGGTCCGTTAGCAGACACCCAGTTGCACACGTGTGGCAGGGGGTCATTGGGCAACATAAAGCCATAAGGGTACAAAGGGTGTCCCGTGAAAGATGGGGCAGAGGTGTGAACGGTGTGTAAGGGGTGTGTTGGGTACATGAGCGGGTATCCAGATTTAAGAGCGTTGGCAGCTGCAGCAGCGGCGGCGGAGTCATGTGCGCAGTTGGCACTGGACGCTCCGGTCAGATGGCTGGTGCAGTGGTAGCTCAGGCAGTAGGGGTCTCGACACAGACTAGCAGACATTAACGACGGCGGGGACGCTCCAGCCAAAGGGCTTGTTCCTGCTTTACTGCACCCTAAAGAGCTGGCAGCAGCAAACTGGGCGCTTAAGAGCTGGCTGCTGGATTTGGTGGGGTCAAGGGTCATTCCAGGTGGAAGAAATGGCTGTGGGTAACCTGCATATGCACCCGCTAAACTTCCGGGGTAGGAAATACTAGCAGATGGCAAGGGGAAAACTGTGTGCCCTGGCTTATATGGAGAGACGGGGGCCACCAGTCCAGAGCTGAGAACGGAGGATGAGGTTACAGATGTGGAGTCTGACGCAACAGTCTTGGATCCAGATGTGTTTTCCTGGTGTTGGCTGCCATCAGAGGTAATTCCGTTTATCTTTTGGCTCTCTGTCGCGTTGCCTTTATTGCTATCAGAGTCCTTCTTTTCCTCCTTGTCCCCAGCCTTGCCTTCAGACGGCAGTGGGGAAACTGAGGTGCAGGAGCTGGGGCTGCCTGTCCTGGGCGTGAACGGCTGGCAGGTGGCGCTAGGCACTCGGAAACTGGTTTTATCTCCACTGAGGCTGCTGCTCGAGTCCTTCTTCTCTGACGATTTCGAGTAAGGTTTAAAGCTGGATTTGTCCTCGGCTCCGATGTCGCTCATTTTCAGCGGTCCGGATTTGGTCTCCTTGTCACTAGATCCGTTTGAGGCCACAGAAGAGAGTTTGGAGGAGGACGGCGGGTCCGGTTTGCCGATCTGCGAGCATGTTTGAGCCAAAAGGGCCAGCGGACTCTTTTTGGC
The DNA here is from genome assembly GCA_006937985.1 of Aphyosemion australe. NCBI lineage: Eukaryota > Metazoa > Chordata > Actinopteri > Cyprinodontiformes > Nothobranchiidae > Aphyosemion > Aphyosemion australe. The sequence continues at coordinate 957,312 of SSNS01000143.1, forward strand.
ATCCAGCTGCAAAATAAAAATGAAATTATAAATGTGTGAAGAATGTGAAACAACTCATTTATAAATATATAAGTTATAAAATCGTTTCACATGTTTGGAAAGATGACCGTTCCGCGCATTTTACGCACTGCGCATAAACTTATCTCGGGAAGAAACTGAAATCACCTCACATTTATTCATTAGGAGCGCTTTTACAAAATGAAAACCAAAACATAGACATATGTTTTCTTTTAAAATGTTGTTTTTATGTGAAGTGAGTCTAAAGTTGGTATCTAAATTGAAAAGAGAAGGAAAATCACGTAAATCTGGATAATAAAAAAGACAGCGGATGTTTTCTAATGAAAATCTCGACACAATCTAAAAGAAATGAATTCATAATTACGGAACTCTGACGGGAGCTTTTGTGAATTTTATGGTAAAAAAAAAACAAACAAACTTTAGAAAATGCTCGCGTGCGAAAATGTTATTTTCACAGAATCGCTTTGATGTTTACCTCGATGGGACTGATGGGAGTGGAGGGTAAAGGCTGGAGGTACTCCGGGTGTAGAATGTGTCCCGCCCGAGCCGTGAGCATTTTCAAAACCTTTATGGGAAGACGACTGGCTTGGCGAGAAGGGTGTGCGGGAGAGACGGAGTTGTAGACGGACAGTTGGCTGATCTTCGCTGCTCCCTTCTCCCCCGAGGAGCCGCTCTCCCACGCTGGATTCGTGCTATTTCTCAGGACAGAGACCGTGGGCGATGTGCTCATGACCCAATTCTCGTAAAAATGGTTGGAAAAGACATATGTAAGCTTTAAAAAAAGCAAACTATCAAACGTTTGAAGAGTCGAGCCTTTTCCTGGAATAAAACAAATGTAATATCCTTAAAACAGGCGCGGGAAGAGTGAGCTGGATCCGTGCGCTTCGCAGCAGTGTGGCTTCATCCCCAGCGACGCTCTAGTGTGGCTTCAGGTCCGAGAGCGAACTCGCGTATCTCTGACAGGACGGATCACTCCGCCTCCTCTCCAGCGCCGTCTTGAATCAGTCCGCAGATGATCTCCTTCTCTGCGCCCTCCCAATCAGACAGAGATCCCAAAGTGATGGAGGCTCCAAGTAATGTGACGTTTCCCCCTCACGCATGGCGTCCGCTTCATTTTTCACCCAAAGGAGCGCTTTTAATTTGGAGATCTTTTTATCTGCGTATTTGCGTAATTTGGCAACTTTTACGCATGCGCTGCTAATGAGTCCTGCGTGTGTTTTTTGGGTTTTCGGGACCACAATAACCGGTTTAAACTGAACTGAACACAACGTGCATTAGAAATTAGAGCAACTTATTCATTTCTTACCAAAATATTAATGTTAGATGACCCAAACATGACATGTCTGTTCCACATCTGAGCTTTGCCTCTTATGAAACAGCTCATCTGATTGAATTCCACAAAGAAATAATAAAATATGTGAAAAACAAGTTAGAGTTATAATAATAATAATAAAAAAACACATTAAGTGACTTTTGGTCTACGTTGCCATGCTGCACGTTTTCTCCAACTTTCTCCTCTCAATCACACGACTGGCACACAGGACAGGATACTGACATATGACAGCCTATCTGTCAGCTGTCTGCTAGCTCCCCCTCCCTTCTTTCCTCTTTTCTGTCAGATTGAGGTCAAGTGAATCCACGAGAAGTAATAAAAACCTGAGGTTTCTCCTTCCTTTATGCATCCATCATAATGTCTGCTCCTTTAAAACACATAATTGGAGATACCACAGACATGCACTAAACATTTTTATTTTTCTGCTTAAAAAAGCTACTTAGAAGTTTTCATTCACACCAAATCCATCCCTCCTTTTCATCCCCAAAAACTCTGCTGGCGCCATTAATCATTAAAGCTCCACGTTTCTTCCCATCGAAGCAGACCCACTTATCTTATTACTCAATAGCCTATAAATGTCTTGCTGATCAGGCGAAAGTTAAACATATGCAAGTGTTTTTTGATTGATAACAGGGGTGCTGTTTTCGGCAACGGCTGTCAGGCTCTGACACAGCGCGCTGAGTTATTAGGGCAGAGAAGGGCGACCATAAATTTCGTCCGTCAGGCAAAAACTCCTTTATTGTGGACGTGATGGATGGCGCTTAGCAGCAGACACCAAATTCTCGGTTTTATCCTTAAATGGCTGCAGATTCTTTTCCAGGAGTAATTCATTACTTTTTAACACAAAGCTTGAACTCTTCCCGCTTGCATTTTGCAGGAGTTTACGCGGTTCATGCAAACACAAGCAGATGCGATTCTGCAGGAAGAAAGTCACGGAATATTCAGGAAATGTCCGATTAAATAATTCATGCTCTCTTCATGATGAAGTTCATTTTGGGTCAGAATTAACCACAGATAGGTGAGAAGGGCAGTACACATGCGTTTGACTGCATTAGTCCTGCAACATGTGTGCTTTTTTATTTTTAAAACACTTTCCAGCTTAGAGTGGCTTTTGGTAACATTAAATGTCCCTTTATTAACGTTACTTAGTGCATTATTAAGCATTAATAAACAAAGGATCCCTTTATTAACATAGTTAACTATTAAGTGTCCTTAGGGTTAGGACAAAGGGCCAGGGGGTGTCTGCTTAGTAATGCATTACTTATTATTAACATTAATATTAAGCAGTTTATTAATGCTTAATAATGCACTAAGTAACGTCACCTAGTTTTTATTCCCTTAAAAGCTTTTGTTGGTTAAACTGGACAAAGATAACGAAATAAAATGAGGTATGTAAAATCAGAATCCTGATTAATTATTTCAAAAGATGTTTTTACATCTTATATGATTTTCATTTGATTTAGGTTTTCATTCCTGCTTGCTGCACTGTGCAACTTTTAGTCTCTTTTTTTAAACAGTAATGGTTTTCCACACTAAAACAAACCCTTAAACGAACATTTGGAACACTGTCATAATTTATTCTTGAAACAGAATTATGTACAATTATATAATTTAGCTCCAAAGGCTGATGGTTGCTACTGGGCTGTTTAGAAAAATGCATATATTAGCTAATACATCAGCCTGGCTTAAATTAGATTGTGTTAGTGTTTGTTTTCTGTAACAGCAGCTAAACACATGATGAAGTGTGAAAGTAATGTTGTTGTGGACACTTTAAAGGTTGCATGCAGCACAGGGGGGGGGGGGGGGGGGGGGGGGGACTTATCCCACCACTAAGGGAACCGTGGCCCCGCTCCAGTCTAGTATCCCTCTTAAGCCATCAGAATGTCAAGAAGGTGGGTGAAAAATCTCCTGACATATAGGTTTCAAAAACGGATGTGGATGATAAATGCAGCATTATAATGTCAAGCAAATAGAATAAGAAATTCCCTGGAGGTGACATGAAAATTCACCCCGGTGGCAGGTGGCGCAGGGCGCGCCACGTCAGCAGCCAGACGGGCCGACTGGATCTGACAGGTAAAAAGGCGAGATGATGGTTAGAAGGTGCTATTGTTTCATGCCGCTTTCTTGACCTGTCAGGTCCTGGAACAGAAGCCTGGATCCAGGACCTCCTTGTCATACGAAAACAGTCTTAAAAGGCTGTTATCCAGACTATGGTGATTGCTCCTGTTTAATTGATTTGCTTTGCACTGAGGCCTGTCACATTAATAATGGTTAAGTACAGCCCCGGCGTGTCACCCACTGTGGTGCGTCTATCAGGAAATTAACAGCCTTAACTAACTGCTGTCTGTGAAGCAGGAACTGCAGGATCACACCAGATGCAGCACTTTTATATAAAGGCTTGAAACTCTGTTAGGTAACTTTATTTTCCTCATCAATTTTTATGTCACCCTGGACAAATCTCACTCGTTCACCTATTCATATATGTCTGCACACATATACATTTCCATCTCATTATGAACTAAAGTAAAACGGAGCGCTGCGCTTACACGTAAATGGTGCTGAGTGAATAAAACTCAGATTATGCTCCCAGCACTTCACTGCAGCCCTTGACAGGTTGCACCAGACATGAAGTCATTCTGATATTTCCATGACTGACTGACAGCTTGAAATTGCTCCCATCACCTTGATAGCATGGTAATGCACCTTGCATGTGGACCGTCTTTAAAGTGCAGGAAATTAGACTCTGAGCTGAGAGTCCCCTTTCAACCAAATATGACAAGAAAATAGACTGCTTTTCTTCCGTGCCTGCAGAGGGGGGGACGGCCCCACAGAAGCTGGTGAAGAATGAGCGGTTATAGGCGAGTGTGTCAAGAAGTATTACAGATATTATGTGCTCAAGACAGGACATTTCAGATACTTAGAAGTCATACCCATTCTCTTTGACTACCCCCCTCCATCTGTGTCAAAGAGTGTAGCGCCGACTTCATTTGCAAAGAGCTCAAACTCAGAGGTGACACGCAGAACTTACAGTATCTTGCCGAAAGTCAGAAGACTCAGGCTGAGCGTGACGGTGAGACTTAGAAAACTTGAGGTGCAGCCAAGATCAGTACCGGTGAAGGGTCTTTTTCACTTTGTCTCCTCAATTAGTTAAAGCTGGTCAGGAGTGGGAAGTAAAGCCTGCAGAGATGATGTGCTGTCGTCCACTTGCCATCAGGTGGGTGAGGAGTCCTGGTGGGGTGGTAGTCATGCTGTAGAGAGGAGTTAGCTTCACCTGTTAGCGCTGGAACCGGTCCCTCAACTCAACCCGACAGCTGCCGTATTACCGGGTTAGAACTTTGTGGAAACTTCAAGAGGCTCATGTCACGGCTAATGCGCCGCACTTGTCTTTAAGCCTCACGAGAACAATCATTTCCATGTTTGCTGACATCAAAGTGTGGCTCGTGACTTGATTGCACTCATTAGGGCTGCAGCTACAAATTATTTTGACTGTTTTCTGATTTGTTTGTCAGAAAATGGGGAGAAATTTATGATTATTTCCTACGATTCAATGGATTGGACTGCTATTATTAAAACAGCCTGTTATTTACACTGCAGAACAAAAAGTAACCCCAAAAAACAAAGACATCCAGCAAAGCCGACATCAGTTTTTAGCTTTAATTTGAATTTAGTTTTTCCTTTTAATAAATAAATCTACTAATATTTAATCAGTTTGAGACACATCGTGTAGTGAGGCTTAGCTTAAAAGGCATTAGGTGTAAAAATCAACGTGACACACATCCAGCACCAGATGCTGATCCCTCACATTTCCTTGTCTAGATTTAATTTCTGGAGCCTAAACCGGGGTGAAAACGTACAGGTAGCATGTTATGACGCTGAAAGCACTGTGCAGGTCGGGATGAATGTCTTTGACGGGCAGATTATTCCGACTAAAGCGGGCCTAAAGAATGATCTTGTCACATTTCGCAGGCGGGATTAGAGAAACACAGGGGGAGCGCTTCAGTTGGGAATTAGCGTCATGTGGTCGACTGGAGACAAGCATGCGAGGCATTTGTCGAAACAGGCTTGGACACTTACCGCTCCATTTGTCTTCTTAGTGATCAAATACAGAGGTTGAGGGTTCTTTCTATCATTTTGGGATTGCTTTCTTCTTTCCACCGTTATGAATTTTAGATTAGAACACCCAGAGATGGAGTAAACGCCAACTATACGTTGCTCACAGCAGCACCTTCTATATTTATGTCTGCATTTTTAAATGAAAACGAGTCTCCAGGCCATCAGAACGAGCTTTTACCACGATGATTGAAAAGTGAGAGAGCAAGTGAGCTGAAAAGACAAAGTAAGAGAGGCCTGACAAATGAAATCAAACTTCATAAGACCTGCCAGTGGTGTCAGTTGTTATCCATATCTCAAGTGCATTATGGTACTGCAACGCAGTGCACTGCCTCCTCGTCTGTCAGCTCAGATTCATCACATTCTTGACTGTTTCTTTTAAGTCACAAGTGTCAGTGTGAAGAGGAGTCTTAATTGACAACTGAGTGGCACAGACGTGGACCGCAGCCTTTATTTTTGTGCCAAGAAGGGTCGTGTTGTTTTGATGAGCTATTATTGGCAGAAGCCAGCAGCAGATAGCAGTCGGCCTGGAAATGGGAAGTGACATCAGACAGAGAGGAGCTTGTCATTGTCTTCAGGCGAGTTCAATCTCGCTGGAAGTTGGGGACAGCCTGTTGAAATGTCACTCTGTGGAATTTCTTATCTTTTGCGAGGAGAAATTTGGGCTGATTTTTTTGTGAAATTATTTAGACATCTGGCATCTGGTTTTGCTGGCGTGGTTTCAAGAAGATTTTTCTTTTTTTACTTTTCTAGTGAATTAGATGTGTTGTGTCAAACACAGAAAGCTATCACGAGCCTCCAGCCTTCAGCTGCAGCAGCTGCAGCCCAAAACTTTGATTTAAATTAGTCAAATTTCACTTGGTGACTGGTTACAGTAATAGTCCCGGGTGTTTTGTGATAGGCATGAGGGTATTTTTGAACATCAATTTCCCCTCTTGTACATTAAAGGGATATTTCTGATGTTTCGATATCTCCAGAAAATGCCACAATTCCTGTGCATCCAGCAGTCATTTCCAGTAAAACATTATAATAAAATTCTCATTCTCTCGTTATTTAAATCAATTTATGTGGTCTCTAGCATAAATGACTGCCTTGTGGGTCAATCCTCTCTGTGGGGTAAAAAAGCTCTGGCGCTCCTATTTCAGGAAGTAAAAGTAGTCAGAGGAGAGGTGAGCAGAAGACGACAGGATTAGGAGTCTTATTTCCTGATATTTGGATATCTCGCCTCTGATTGGCTAACAGCAACACGGCTCTACCACTGACTCTGTTTGCTCTGCAACGTTGATGTTTTATCTCCACAAATAACACAAGCCTGGAGGAGTTCTGCTGTGTGGTGGAGTTGCTAATGCTAACGGTTAGCTTCTACTAGCCAAAACGTACTCTGGGCTCTCCTGGATGCTAAACCAACAACAAGTCAGAGGCCAAATTGGGTGAGTCCATGAATGATAACTTATATTGTCACGTAGATGTGAGTGGCTTTTCTGATCTGAGCGTTTCCTCGTCTGTTTTCTATCTGCGGCTAATGCAGGAAATAGGGGTAGAAGACTCTTTTCACATTCATCCTGCACGTTAAACTCAAAGCGATCGATCATATTTCAAAAATAACAAGTAAAAATCTGTTTTTCAGTGAACTTTGATGTGATGCAATAGTTTCTTAAATATTTACACATGCCCTGCACATGCTGTTTCCTCTATAAATGCTGTCGTTTTTACCAGTTTTCCACTTTATTCTGATCCTGTCACCACTAAACTTTCATCGTACGTGAAGCAAATCATATCTAGAAGAAAACTTAAAAAAAGCAATGGTATCAAAGAGAAATTACAGTTTCAGCAAAGCTAATATTCTTTCTTTGTATATTGATATGTTGTCAACGTGGATGATCTTTCCATCTATAGTTTTTCTTTTAAAAAACAGAGGAAAAATGTTAAGTTTAAAAAATTATCTGTAGTATTTCAGGGTCCTCAATATTAGAGGGGGGCTAAATATATTTTTCTGACGTCTGGGATTGAGGCTGAAATTATTAAAACATGTCTTATTACAAAATAAAACCAATCAATCTCTATATTACAAGAAACAAGACACAAGGTGTATGTATTTGTGCTATAAAAGCAGATTCCTCTCATTGCAACACCTATCCTGCACCTGTAGCTCATTTATATGCAGCTCATAGAATAAATCAATAAAATGTCTGTTTTTCAAAGCCCTTTATAATCACAGCGTTCTCCTCTAATATTCACTCACCCACAGCACAATCTAAATAAATAGTTCTCGGGGCAGTGCGTCTTACTGTACATTGATCATGAACACAGGACCCCAGGCAACAATACACAGAAGAAAAATGGCTTCCTTATTTTCGCTCATCTGAGGCTCTGTGCAGCCCTTAATAGACAGAATCAGAATGTCTGCTCCGGTGTTGCAGGCTTTATGAGACCATTACCGCTTTTTATTGTGTATTCCTGGACTAATGGCTTTCTATACTTCCTCTGATTTACGGCCTGTCAGCTTTGTGGCTGTCCATTAGAACGGGAGGTTGACATCAAGCCAGAGCTTGAAGTGCCCACTGTTAAAAATGAGGAAGTCATGTCTCACACTCAGACGCCAGACTCCTTTAAAAACGCTGTTCCAAAACACACTCAGCGCTGCTCTTTTAGCGGCTTGTTTTCATAAGCTCGGCGTCTGCCTTGTGTGTGCTTTTATTAGGCCGTAACGTGACAGAAATGACACGCGTCTACTGTAGACAGTTTGAAAGTAAAAATCTGCTGAACCTTTTAACATCACGCATTAGTAATGTGTGAAGTTTGCTGCATTACGCTTTGATTTTATGGCCGTGTAGTAAATAATAGTGGGTAAACTGTTGCCACACCACTTAAACACACCATTAAATATATGTTTATGGTTTTATTTCTGCTTTGTAAAGCTTTGATTAAATGGGTGGTTTCCTTTCAGCGCTGTGCTGATGACTCACTCATATATTAGAGCTGACATTAGTCATTTTTTCTTAAAGAGTCCTTTTATTATTTTTTTAGTCATAAGTGTCACAAATATTCATGAATGTTTAAAAGGTTATATTTTTAAATGTTTTATTTTACTGGAGCTCATCTAGACATTTTGTGCACGAGCATTTCATTTGATCTCTTGCCTTTTAAAGACCCTAAAGACTCATTCAGATGTCCTGATGGTAGGAAAACTGCTGCTGCTTTATTTGAGAATTCTGGGCAGATATACACAGTGGCAATGATGGCATACAGATAAAAGTATAGATCCCTAAAATGTAACTTTAGAATGAATTTTTAAGCTTCTAGACTGAAGTGTGTGTGTGTGTGTGTGTGTGTGTGTGTGTGTGTGTGTGCGCGTGTGTGTGTGTGTGTGTGTGTGTGTGTTGGCAGAATTTCTCGTGAGCCACTGCACATATTTCATAAATCTACTAGAAAAAGTTGAATTTATAATGGCCGACACTGCTAATCAAAGTTAGCAAACATGAAGATGAACATTACTTTGTTAATTTTACAGTAATTAGCTCAAATTTGTTGTAGTAGCTAATAGTAATCCATGAGACATCCTGTAAATGCCAACAAGTCACATGAGATCTTGCATTTCTGCCTGACAATGAGCATAAGTGGTAAAATGGCCAAAATGCTCCTTAACCCTTTAACTTCCTCACCAAGAACAAAGCAATGAAATTGTTCTCCTTTTGCATGTTTTGGTTTGGGGCAATAAAGGCTTTGGTATAATGCAAATTAATAATAGTAATAAAATAATTTTGTAATAATATTATGGTAATAATAATGCAATATTATAATGTTTTACCTTTTCATCAAACATCTTCACATGAGTAGTGTACTGTCAATATTACAGGGAGAAGTATCACTCATGCTTTGATACTAAATTAAAAGAAGGCTAGTATTTTCAACTACTTTGAATTACATGCTAATGCTAATGCTAAATCCAGAGTGGTACCAGTCAAGCAAACCTTTTTTTCCCCACAGGTTGTTATTAAATCCCTGAAAAGTTATGCTGTATAACTACACGTATGCTTTTATGTAGTTTCCCATCTCTACATTCTGAATTTAGGTGCATAGAGCTCATATTTGTCTCACTTTTCTGTGACTCTAGTGCATAAATATTGATAATCTGTTGCCCCAAATAACAAGAACCTTGGTGATGCTGCCAGGCTAAAATAACCAACAACTCCTGAATCAGCTTGGTCCAGAGCCAAAATAACTGAAAAATGAACTGGTTAAAGACTTTGTACTGGTTGTGAATTACATCAATCTCTATTTAAATTAAGTATATATGAGAGAAATGTTTACCGTCGTCAAGAGTCTTAAGATATTTTGTGAGTAAGAGTTCTGGCCATCTGATGGTTTGTGCTTTAGGAACAATAGAAGTGTTGTTGGCTAAAAAAGGAATATAAATAAAAATGTTGGATTTAATCAGCTGTGCCCAAGAATGATGCACATTTCACTCCAGACATTTTAATCTTATTGGTTTCTGCTGTCAGAAGTGAAAGCATTGAACCAAAACCGTCCACTAACAGGCTGAATTCCATAAATACAGGTTCAGCAAAAAAAAAACACAAAGCTTAAATGAAGTTCATCAGTACAATCAGGTCAGAACAGGCCAGAAATGTGCAAAACCTCAGTAATTATATTACATGTAAAATCACCCATCAGCTGCAGATGAACATGTTGCTATCAGACGTTTGTGTGAAGAATGGCCTTGCAGTGTAGTTACAAGAACAGCTGCAAGACAGGACCACCAGGACTGCAGAACTGAGGCCTGTCACTGTCAGCCCACCCTCCTCAGTACCTACTACACCTCCTTACTCCATCACAGTCACCACCCTTCACTGCCTCGGTAACAAAAGATGCTTTGAGGTTCTGCTCTTCTTCTTTGTGCCTGGCAGGACTGCTTGAGACAAAACCAGCTTAAGAGGAGCTTATAATGACAGGATGTCCATGATGAAAGAACACATACCGTAATTAAAGAACCATAAAAACAATGTCCAAAATTGTTGGGGTTTGTTCCATATAGCAAAAAGCTGTATTTTTTTGTTTTTGGTGATATTTAAATAGTTGAACTTAGCTCATCAAACTGGATAATGGATTTCATTGACGATAATGCACTTCAGCTTTAAGCTGCACCTTTTTATATTCATCGCCCCAAGAAGCCTCTGTGGGGGTTTGAAACTTCAAACAGTTCCTCATGAAAAAGTCAGGAGGTATCAGACGTGTGTTCCCCCCTATTCGCCCCTTACCCCGCTGACTCGCCAACACCAAAGGCCAGAATTGATTTTGTGTGAAGCAGGACCGGCTCTACCCCCCAACGGGGATCACCTTGCTTATCCCAGTCTGCATTTCTTTAACAGCACCAACAATTAGGGAGAAACCTGTCAAACATCTGTGGTTTACAAAATAGATTTCCTGTGATGCATCAAAGCAGCCTCCGTGTGCTTTGTATGATTTCCTTTCAGAATATCTGTATAAGGTTATAGAGACACGTTTGGTTTTTTCAGACTCTAATTCCACACGGATGATCCTTGTGTATGAGCTAATAAAGTGAGGTTTAAGGATGATCCGGGACAGATCATTCGAGGTAAGAGCACTGTTCTGTGCCTTAGAAATGCTTTAAAATGGGTCTCACTGTAAATAAAAAATACAGAATGAAGGTTCATACAGGAGTCAACAGAGATAAAAGTATCAGGTAGGTTTCTTGTACGCAGATCCATTTAAGATCCTCTTTAAATTGAACATTCCTTCCTGCTTTTGCTGGCAGGACACCGTAATATGCCAAAGCGTGATTTTGGAGTATTTTCCTCTACTGCTATAGCTTGAATTGTCCCACATTTAAAACTTAGACAAATCTATTTCAAATGGAGCTTTTTCTACCAAGGACATTTTGTCCTTTCATAACTGGAGACAAATAGAACTAACGGCAATGGTGCCAGTGATGTAGTTTGATCTGAAAACATGAATAAAATGTACAAAAAAAATATGTTTTTTATGAACTAATTAAACATTTTAAATTTTCTTTCATTAAATAGACAGTGTGTAGTTTCCTGGCGATAGGGGGCAGCAGGGCCGGAGAGGGACACATTTTCAGCCCTGGAGTTTCAGACCCCAGACCGGCTCACTTCATGACCTATTCTTATTAAAATCATGTTACAACTTTATGTTACCTGTCGAGCAGAAAGCATGTGACCTCGGCGTGACTCCTCAGACTTTGATAGTCCCTCAGTTAATTCCATCGAGAGAATGCAATACTGATGCTAGTTTTCTGGCAGGGTAGTTTTCGGATCTGCTCGGGGTCCTGCGCCTGCTGATGATGTCACACTACGGCAATACCACAAGGCCAAAATATATTACATCTCTTTTTCAATTCCGTTCTTTCACATAGGTTTTGGAAAGAGTTTAGCAATTTTGTTATTAAATTCATGTTTCTTACCGTCTAAATGTTTTCTATCGTGGTAACGTAATTTCCGTAAGTCGTACGTCCAGCCAATCATCTAGTGTGATGTCATCAGCAGGCGCAGGACACCGAGTCAGCTCATGTAAAAGGAAACATGACGTCCAATATGGTGTCCCCCAGAGACTATAGACCCACGCCCTGTGTATTTTAGACCTGATTTTTATGGTTATATGTTACGAAGCCAAAAATATTTTTTTAACGACTGGACGTCATTTTATTAATTTTCAACACCATTTCGATGGATATTTCCAGAAATTAATGGTAAAAACTACACACTTTAACATAATAAGCGTTCATTAGCAAACCAGATGCTCAAGACGGCAAACTCAAATCTGTTAACTGCACTAAAAATTCCTAAAACATTTTCGGTCAGTGTTGACTGAAGCTTTTGTAAAAACATACTTTTCCAGCGTAAACTCATTTGGTAAAGGAAAATGTAGGATTCTATAATTCACTGTAAATTATTGTCATTTTTATTTCAGTGTTGAAACAAAAAGTCATGCCTGGCAAGGCTACCAGAGCAAAGCTCAGAGAAGCTTTCAATAAAGTCATCTATCTGGCAGGATGAGCCAGTTGTTGCCTGGTTACAAACAAAAACAGCCTGATGTATTTATGGCAATCTGGAGTTTTCAACCACACCTCTCTCTGCTTGCATTCCAGGTTTTCAACAGCTTGTCAGTTTCTCTACTATAGAATAAAATATTAAAATGTATTCTGTGAAAATGTCAAAAGTATACAGTTCTTTCTTTCTTCCACTAACACAATAGATCTTACAATACGTGATCTGTTTGATGAGATGAGCCAGCAGAGTAGAGTATGGTGTGTCAGGGTACCAATGGTTAAGCAGCAACCTGTTACTAAAACATTGCCATAGGAATGAACAGATGCTAAATAAATTGTGTGTTGGTTCTGGAAGTCACATAATAAGAGATCTAAATGGAGATTTTTATCACTGTCCTGACTGGGTGTGTGACATAATAGACAATTTGTTTAGAGAACATCTTCACTTGAGCACTGAGGTGCTTCTCCTTGTCACTGATGATCTGAAAAAGTTGTTGATCATAAAGGAAGAAACCTTGAGACTAGGAGCAGGGAGTTATTACGAAGTTACCAGACAGCCTGAAGAAAAATGGAACAAGACTCTGGAGTGTGAGCTCCAGAAGAAAGATCTGGGAGAGATGAAAGGGGTTACATTCTTCTCCTTATCTTTACCATGAGGTTCTGCAGGGTTTTGTACTTGATCTGATACTTGGACCGATAACTGCTTCAAGATAAAACCACATATATATATATATATGGTTTTATCTTGAAGCTGTCCAATATATATACATATAGTAGAGAGCATGGCATGAATTTAAACTTCTATGCAGATGATCCCCAGCTTTACTTACCAATACGTTCACTTAAAAGCAACACGTCATTCACCCTGGATGATGTTAGAGTCCAGTTCAACTGTGAAGAACCTCAGCTATTCGTTTCTTTTACTTTTTACCAAGATGTCATTTAACTTCCTCATTACTTAAGTTTCTCGGACCTCTTGTGAATCATAGTGAATATTAGGAATATTTCAGAAAAACAGAAAAACTGGTAGTTTACTTCCAAACGACTACTGTAATTCTCTGAGCAACAGAGATAATATTTCTTTAAAAGTAACTTGTCTGTATAAGTTACCTATACAATTAAAAACACAATTCCTAAATATGTAAAACTTTTAAAAATCAAACTACATCATAGTTTATGACTTAGAGAGGAGGTAAGTTTTTAAAAGTGAAGCAATGATCGACCTTTATGATTCTGGCACCAGCTCCAAGTGATGGTCCCGTAGGTTTTTAGGGAAAACATAACAATAGCCTGAAATCGTCTGTACTGAATTTAACTTGATTTAAATTAAAGATGAACTAAATTAGTTTGAATGGACCATATTTTGTATTTGATTTGTTGAGTTGGGGCTATGTGTGAAATAAATTTGGCTGCAGTTAATTGGAATAAGTTGCATTTAAGTTTGACTTTGGATGAAGAAAGTGAACAGAATTCAATCCAGTTTATTCTGCAAAGATACAAAGTTTGGTTTGATTTCATCTGGATCTCTTTGAACTTGCCTTTGCTTATTGTTTCTAAATTCTGGGCCTGACTTTTATCTTGTGCTAACCCACCCTTGTTCTATGTAAAATAGTCTGAGACTATACACTAGATTTGAAGCAGCAGTCATCAGCTGTTTAAATGATGGATGATTTGTACTTGATACATCTTTTAACACATAAATAACTTATTTTTTATACAGAAAGGAGGTCAACACCAGCATATTTTGTTCTTTTTTTAACATGACAGTAACATACATTGAGCAGCTCTCCATACTGAAAGAAAGTGTCATTTGTTGACTTCCTGTAACAGATGCTGGTGCTCATCTCAGGGAAGTGCAATGTCCTGGATCTGGTGGCACTGCCATATAACTGCTGTATAAATAGATTCCTGTGACAGCACCATTCATCTCCAGACATAAACACATCAACATTAAAAGACAGCTCACCAAGACCTCTGCGCTTGTTAGGGCAAGATCAGCAGTCCAGATGCCTAAGATGTAAACTTGTGAGGGGAAGATTAATTTATCTTTCATCCCTGCCTTTGACAGTAGTTATAAATCTGATTTAGCTGTTGAGCGGGGGGCCATGAAGAAGGGCAGTTGGACATTAAGATTTCAAAGAGTGATATCAAGGGGACTAACTTGTGACACCCGGCCTGCTACAAAGAGGTCAAAAGTTCTACTGTGATGTGTGTGTGTGTGTGTGTGTGTGTGTGGTGAAAAAGGCCCTTCTTATCAGGTCTTTGTGTTAGTTTCTAAAAGGTGGCGATCATGTGAGGTGGCTTGGACAAGCAGCGGGCACACGGTGTCAAAGGAGCTATTTAGTGGTGGATGGATGGGAACAGGAGATATGAAGTGGTCACATCCTGTGACCATCTGCACGGGAGTCATGCTAGTTATTCAGATCGCACACAGATGCTCGCCCTGACACGCCATGCAGATATTTGGAGGCGTGACAAAATGCTGAATGCCACAGTTCATGGAACGTCAAGTGGATTCTGACAGGCCCACGGTTTCCAAAGGGTTGTCAATTTGCTGCTTGTATTAACATTTGTGATTGGTATTCTTTTGCACCAACTTCCTCCTTTTGAGAATTTGAAATTTTATAGTCAGGGTATGTTATTAGCTCTTTATTTTGTCAGACTTTGAACCATCATCAGGTAGACAGTGTCAACATTTTCCTCTGACTTCCTATACCCATCAGAGGTTTAAGAAATCTTCCCTTACTGAAATTACACTATGGATCTCCTCTTTAGGATCCCTAAAGCATGGAGAAAATGTCATACCACATTAAGATCTAAATGACCTGATCCCAGCAGTGTGTAGGTGGAGTGTGGGTGGGTGAAGCGACAGATGATGATAAATCTGTTTCTTTGAAGGCTCTTTGTTTTCAAGGTGTCTGTGTTGCTTTCACTCAATCGGAACCACATTCTTTGTGTTGCAAACAAGAGTTTTTTTTCTTTTTTTGTCAGGAAGAAACAGTTTTCAGAGATGGGTATTGTTGTTGCTCATGCAGGTGCCAACAGGATGAATATGTGATGATTTCAGCAGCCTGAAATCTAATTAATATAGCACCAAATCACAACAAGTGTTGTCTCAAGGCACTTTATAAAGTAAACACTTCATTTGAACCTACCTATCGAATTCAGTTCATTACGCCAATGAAATAAAAGTTTACTATGTAAGGAAACTAAATACATTGCATCGAGTCACTGACTTGTGTCAGTGAATTTACAGCAATCCCCATACTTAAGCAAGCATGTAGCGACAGTGGAGAGGAAAACTGCCCTATTCTAAAAGGTACTCAAGGACTATCGCATTCATGCTTTTACAGGAACAATTTTAATTGCAACTATTTGTACTCACCGACTTTGCATAAGTAAATGTTTAAGGTACTTGTACTTTACTTCATTTATATTCTCTCAAATATTAACTCCACAGCTAAATAAACAGACTTTACTGTCGCTCACGAAGCTTACCCGACACAAAAGTAGTGCAGTTTGACCTGTATGCCGCACAAAGACACAATACAGAACAACTATGGCAGTGATGTTGAACATTCTGCTAAGCCGCTGGCGTTTTGTCAGACCAGTCCCTGGCGTTCCATTTTCAGAACGGTTTGATATGCTAGGAACCACAACGAAACAGGTACTGAAAAGTTGCGGGAAAGTACCGACCTGTGTCCAGCCGAAACAAACCCATCGGAGTTACACTGAGTAGTTCTGTTGGAAAAGGGGCATAAATAAATGTCACCAGCTTTAGCTAGTTAGCGCTCTTAAGCTAGTTAGCTCTCTTAAGCCTGCCGCACACGAGAGCCAATAGCTGAGCTACCGGACATTAGTGACATAGTGAGCCTAAGTCACACCCATCTATAGGACCATGGGTCCCCAGAAGAACGAACAAATGAATGCAAGTCATTGGGGCTATAAAAGCTATTTTCTAATCTCGTTTGCTATGTGCCATGGATTTCACATATGATGTCTGTGAATTTGAAAGATACATCCTGGTACAAAGACAATGTTTATTTTCGAACGGGGGCAAAAGTTATTTTAGGTTTTGTGTGAAAAGACGTATAGAACTACAAATGTGCATCACCATCATCATTGAACCAGACACAGAGAAGAGCAAAGGAAAAATGGCTGTAAGTTTAGCAAGCTTCGAATTCTTTCTTCAGGAGGAAAGAACCACCATACAGCTTGCCGTGTGGTAAGTAGCAGCTACGCTAGGGCAGAGGAGATTCTGTGGTGACGTCACATATGTGACGTGCAGACGTCTGATTTGTAGTCATAGTAATTACTAATATTTACAAGCTGATAAATCTGAAAGTACATGACAGGCGTGGTCGAAACACACTTCATTACTTTTCATTTAAATTGAAGTACAACATATGTGTGATTCAGGGCGTAAGGCAAAGAGGATTAAAAAAATAGCTGTTATAGCCCCGTTCACTTCCATTCATTTGTTCGTTCTTCCTGGGACCCATGAGCCGACCGGAAAAGGAGGAGACTTAGGCTCCCTATTACACCAGCAGGCTTAGTGAGCTTAACCACTTGTAGAACTGCAGCTTGTTTTTCATTCTCAGCCCTAATAACTAATCAGTGGTCTCTTCTGATTTTGGTCATACAATAAAGGTAAATAAGTCATAACAAACCGCTGACTTATAGGAGCCTAATTACACTAATGATGGCATCAACTACTCCACTGGTGTGGTTTTGGACCGCTCTGGAGCGGTTTTCCCAGGGCTGTGACACGAAGGACAGTAAGAATTTTGACATGTCAGAGTGTGCAGGGCCAGAAACAGGATTAATGGCCGCCCGCCTGCATCCAAGGTCCTTCGGCAGTAATTGCAAGCAGAATCTGACTCTATGATCTCAGCAGTGGTATGCAACATGCCAAAACAGCCTGCCTTTGACAGATTGCCTTCCTGCAGTAATAACTTAAGCATGTTCGTTCTCTCAAATTAGACATTCACTGCCTCTCGCACCACAAAACAGGAGCAATGACTGTTTTGCACCTCAAATAAATAAATATATCTTTTGCATTTCCCTGCATTGACAGCCTTGACTTTGAATCGGTTGTTTATCCTTTTGTTTTTCCTGCCATTGACAAGTGCTAGAACATAAAATATTTAGGTTTCAGGTTTTAAAAGTTGGACTTAAGGAAATTCCTCTTTTATTATCTGGCTTTAGTGTTTTTAATGTGGTGGTTGCCATCAGCTCTGTGCAGAAAAACTGAGAAAATCCCACCAGTTCTTTCTCTCATTCTCTGAGTTGATAGTTTGTGTCGAGCCTCGGGACAGAGGGACTCCTATGAGCCGCTCTGTGGTGGGTTGTGTTCTCTGGAGCAGTTAAAAGCCTGGCAGCTCCACCTCATGACTGTCCAAACACAGTCGACTCTAGGCATCCACATCAAACAGAGCTCTCTACGAAGTCCATTGGAAAGTTAACCACAGGGTGCTGAGCTTATTTATTTTCCACATATAAAAAAGTGTCTGGCTTCAGATTCTTTTAGGGTTTTTTTAAGGCAGCGTTTTCTCATTAGTGTTTGTAATTGATGGGACAAAGCTGCATTTGAAGAGCAGCTTTCCCGCTGCGCCCGGTTCTGCTCAGCTCTGCTGGATCAACTCAAAGCAACATTCAGAAAGTGTAACTAGAAAAGACAAGTTAATGAAAGATTCTTTCAGTCCTCCCGTCGGCGGCACGCAAAACGGACATGTCACAGCGAAATGAACTTTCCCGACTGCTTCGGAGCGCACGCGCTGGAATTGCTAATTCATCCTGCCTTGAGATTCTTTGACGTTGATGTTTGAGAGTAGATGCTGTGTCAAAATGTAAATAAACTCCAGAGCAGCTTTGGCTCAGTGTGGGATGAAATTTATAGTTTTGGCATTTACTCTGCAGTCATCATTCATCCCCCTGTCGAGAGCAGAGGCCTTGATCAGCAGAGCCTCCGTTGGCCCTGAAATGACCCCGCAGCCTATCTGACCAGCTGTGGTTCAGATGGCTCAGCCTCAGATGTTCACATTTCTGTAAAAAACCAGACGTATTAACCTCTTCTCTGCTGAGGTAGTCAGGATTTATTTCAGTGCTGGAAGGAAATCCTTTTGATTTCTGGTAGGATCTGTTGTTATTACTTCAAGCACATCGACCTCGATAAAAAAACAAATCTGCACACATGGCAGAAGCAATTTTACAGTGTAGCCTAGATTTTATTTTATGCTCCAAAATCAACAAAATGTTTGCAGGATGCTCGGCTTTGCAAGAGCCAACTCGGTGTCTAAAAGTGCGAGACGCTTGTTTTTACGAACGTGCCTTAAATAAAGGCTGCAGCTACAGCTGTCATGCTAGCATCAGCACACGGCTGAGTTTATGTGGCTACAACACGTTCTCATCCTCACAACCTCATGAAACAAATGATTTTGTTTGCAGACTGCCTGCCACAACACATAAGTGACAAGAGGAAAGCTCAACGTTTTCTCCGTTCGGCTGAGAGAACAAAGCTTCTCAGTGTTTTTCCTCTTTTAACAGGTGAGTGCTCCAGCTATTAATTTGTGCAGGGCTACCTGCTTTAATTGGTCTTAATCTGGAGTGAGTGGCTTTGATCTCTCTGACAGTTTGACTGCATTAGCACGAGTGTAGAGGCTAATCCTGCGCGTAACTTGTTCTTTTTTCTCAGCCAGGGGCCTGTCCAATGATAATATGTCAGCTGAGGGATAAGCCCTCATCAAACAGCCAGGTCTAAGCTTCTGGTAAACGGGGCTTGAAGGCCCACCGTCATGCTGTGTTTCAAACACAGATAAAGATGTAAAACAACTCAGGATTGCAGTTTTTTGTGTTGTTTGGACTTGTTTTTGTGTTTTGGTGCTTTGTGTCCTCTGACCCCACACTTCTTGCTTCAGGATTAACACTATTACATGGCCGTCTAAGCCCGAGGGAGGACCGGGCGCTACAATGAATCCTTTATTTCCATCATCCAACCACTGATCACACACAACCTGCGTGCATGATCCACATGTCCAAACAGCAGCTCTATCTGTCTTGTGCCATTTTTATTAGGAAGTAACGAGCATGTGAAGTGTTAGGCCTGAACTCAAACTGAACTCTCATGAATTATGATAACAATCTCGTGGGGAACAGTGTCTGCTTTCAGCTGAGAAATAAAAAGATAGTGTTTGAAATGAAGAAAACAGCAGCACTTATGCTTTCCCTGTGATAAAATCTTACATCATGTTGATTTTATTTATCACGACTGGCATATGCTGACTTCAGTGGGGCTTTTGTTTCTCTTTTTGCAGGCGCGTTAACTCTGAAGCGTTTGGGGTGAGGCTGCATGTGAAAAGGTCAATTAAAACCAGGACACTTTGTGACCAAATCAAGAAAATGTGCATGAATATCATGCAACTGTCACACAAACAGAGTTTTGTGTCTTCAATTAGTCACCGACAGGTCTTGTTTTTAAATGGGACACGTCACTTTTGCTGCTTTTTTCAAAAACTTTAACAGATTCTTTTGTCATCTCACTAAAATCAAACGAACAGCCAGAATTACAACTTAAAACAGATAACCTGATGTGTAGTTTTGTTAGTTGTTGGACAGTTTTAAAGTGTAAATATTCTAATTTAAATTCCTTTAAAAAAACCTTTTAGTGAGATGAAGAAATAAAATCCAGTTATCCAAATTATTTAAAGTTTTAAACTGATTTATTTTGTTATCTCATAAAAAAATATGTTTTAAAGCAATTTAAATTTGAATATCCATCCATCCATTTTTGTCCATTTATCCGGGGTCGGGTCGTGGAGGCAGCAGCCTAAGCAAAGAGGCCCAGACTTCCCTCTCCCCAGCCACTTGGGCCAGCTCCTCCGGGGGAATCCCTAGGCGTTCCCTGGCCAGATGAGAAACATGGTCCCTCCAGCCTGTCCTGGGTCTCCCTTTAGGTCTTCTCCCAGTTGGATGTGCCTGGAAAACCTCACCAGGGAGGCGTCCAGGAGGTGTCCTAACCAGATGCTCGAGCCACCTCAACTGGCTCCTCTCGATGTGGAGGAGCAACGGATCTCCCTCACCCTAAGGAGAGCCCAGACACCCTGCAGAGAAAACTCGTTTCACACAATGGTGAAATTACATCTCCGCATTTGACCCATCCCCGTGGTGGGGAGCAGTGAGCTGCAGCTGTGGCCGCGCTCGGGAACTATTTGGTGGTTTAACCCCCCAATCCAACCCCTTAATACTGAGTGTCAAGCGAGGAGGCATTGGGTCCCATTTTTTTCAAAGTCTTTGGTATGACCCGACCGGGATTTGAACCCCGATCTCCCAGTCCCGGGGCGGACACTCTACCACTAGGCCACCGGAGCTGGTATCTGCTATCTCATTCTTTTGGGCACTACCCAAAGCTCGTGACCATAGGTGAGGGTAGGAACGTAGATCGACCGGTAAATCGAGAGCTTCGCCTTCCGGATCAGCTCTCTCTTCACTACGACCACGTACCAGATCGGTACGACGCCCGCATCACTGCTGACTCAGCACCAATCCATCTATCGATCTTGAGCTCCATCTTTCCCTCATTCATGAACAAACTCTTCCACTTGGGGCAGGACCTCGTCCCTGACCCAGAACTATACAGTAAGTAACACAACAACACATATTACCTGTTTTAAGTTGTAATTCTGGCTGTTTGTCTGGTAAATCCTCTCTCTGCTGTACACAGATATTGATAGCACCAGACCCATTATTGGAAGGTGACTTGTTACTGTTGGACACAAGGTAACGATTATTAAAATGTTGTGAGCGCTCTGACCAGCTGGCGGTTCCTGCCTCAGAGCCAGATAGTGACTAAATCCACAGAGAAGCCTGTGGCACAGCTGAGTTTGTCTTGTAAAAATGCAGCTGTCCAAGACATGACAGCTACAGCATTAGCAGGGCCATTAAGAGGTGTAGAACATTTCCAGGGAAACCATTTGAAAAATGACAACCCCCGGCGCTGCTGAGATATTAATTATACACACAGCACCCATGGAAAGTAGGCAAAAACAGTTGGAGAGACAAAGGATGCTTTGTTTTCTCACACGATGCCTTGTTTGTGCATTCAGTTTGCAAAAGACACAGGAAGGAATCCGAGAAGCTCTTAATTCTCACTGCTGTCAGACGCAAGCGACTCTGCAGCACACATGACCGCAGCAATGATTAATATCTCCTCGCCTGTTTTCCAAAATGAAAATATTTAAGGTGAGAACTCTTGTTTGGAGCAGTTTTTAAGGTACTCAGTTGTTGAATTAAAGTGCTTTCAAGATGGAAAGCAACTGCAAAACCGTGAAAGCGACAATTTAAACTTTCTCTTTACTGTTTGAAAGTTTTTCACTTGACAACAAAACTTTTATTTTACAAAATGACTTGTGATTAAACTGAATTGTGTACGGTCACATTAGTACTGCTGATATAAAATCCAAGATCAGATTAAGAAATTGCAGTTTATGACCTCAAACTGGTTGTTATTGCTGTGTTTTACTACCAGTGCGCTGTGGTTGGTTGAATTAAACCGAGATTTCACTTTTCATTATTTTTACTTTTAAATATCATGTATTTAATGTAGTTTAAAGATGCACACCACAAATAACTCATATGGAAACACAAATAACTCATAATTGTCATTATACCTTTTTTTCACAACAAAAAACTTAGTTTGTTCCAACATACAGAAAAATTCTTAACCTATAAAATAATTAGTTCCAAAATCAAAAAATTCTAATTAGCCAAGTTTCAGATGAAGTACTACTTTGACCAAGTTGTCAAGTAAAAAAAATAAATAAAATACAAAATTTCATCTCATCTGATGTTAAATTTCCATAACTGATTTTTTAAATTCTTTTTCCAGATTCACACTAAAAACCTTATACCCATAATTAAAGTCTTAAAGGTGACCTAGAATGCAGTTAATCAACAATTTAAAACAGCTTTGAGCCTCTAAAAATCATAAGAAATGTTCTTTAGACTTTCATCTGTCCCAGGAGCCCTGATACAGGCCATTCTAAACCCCCTAAACCAGCCTTGCTGTGACAAGAGCTGTTTAGCCCCTCCCACTCGGCCAGGACATGAATATGATAATGAGCTGCTTGCTGATTGGTTGGTTTCCCCAGAAGGCCTCAGACACTGGAGACATGCAGGTTTGAGGAGGCGTGGCTCCCCCTTATGACTTGTTAAGGAAGACTTTCTCAGAACAGAAGTTTCTCTCTGACCTTTTTCAACTTTCTAATTTACATAAAAAGTAGGTCAAACACGGCTTTGACTTTTTGGCATGCTACTGTTGACCACCCAAGCTGTCTTTATTCTACAACAGCAAGGAACATGTTAGTTTACATTCTAGACCCTCTTTAAAGTTGCTTTTAGACAAATTTCTTCCTGTTGGCGTGGATTCTTTTGTTTTTGCAAAAACAAAGTCCGTCTTTTGCAGGGGAAGGTGGTAGAAGGAAATATCAAATTTGATTTGATATAAATTGCTGCATAACATAGTTTCACCGACTCTGAATTTGTTTTGTCTTTTGAATTATTTAAACTTTTATTATTGCTTTAGGTGTGAAAAAGATTTGACAGTTAACTAAGATCATGAATTTCATTTAAGTAGACATTTTAACAACTTTAATCTAATATGTTTTGGAAACCAAAGCAGTCTTTCCCAAACAGAGTCATCCTCTGAAAAACCAGTAGCCATCTTAGACCTCCACTGATTAAAAATAACAGTTTTTTTTGTGCTGGACCAGTGATGTCCACAGTAGATTGCATCTGAAACAATGTTGAGCTGGTTTAAAGACACATTGTCGTCCTTCCCCAGCAAAATCACCTTAAACGGGGACAGATTTGGGGTAGATGACGACTAGTTTGGTCTCTATTTTGCCCCAAAAAAAACAACAGAAAGGCATGATTTAGGTGATATTATTTCTTTGGCATGGAACAAGATTTAAAAGTACTTTTTTATTACAGAGAAGGAATGATTGGACCATGAACAGATTGGATTTTTTCATCCCTTTATGTGGAAAACTGTTTCATAATGACTAAATCTGCCTGTAGTATTAATTGGGGATTAATTTGCCATGTTTTCAGTAAGTTGAAGGCATTAACTCGGATCCAACAAGGTGCCTCCTAATTAAAACCGCAAATCCACGCGTGTGTTATAATTCCCCTAAGAATGTAGTTCATTAATGGGTCATAACGAAACCCTGAGTGGAGCTGATTACGGCAGTGGCAGTGAGCCTGGTCGGAGCGGTTTAAATTCTAAAACCAACGCATGTTCTGGAGCCGCTTCCTGTCTTCTCAAGGGAGTGAAAGGAACTGATGATGGCCACATAATATCTATTCGTAGAGCCTCATAAATAAAGAGCTGCCCCGAGTGCAAACTATGTTTATTATAGCTGCCTGAAACTCTGTGCCAGCCCTTGGAGTTACTTATGCAGATAAATGCAGCACCATTCATCATCACTTCTATTCATAAATAGCCAATAACTCATCGCTCCCCATATGGAAGATTAGACCTTGGAAATGTGACTTAAGCACAGGAAGGATTCAGTTCATGGAAAACATGAGTGATCGCACACAAAGCCATCTCCCCTTTACTCATTATATCTTATTCGACATGTCATTTCCCTGCTTAGCTATCATCTCCGAGGCCCATAAAGAACCAGAAGCTTCTCTGTGGTATGCTGACTGGGACCAGATGAGGTGTTTTTTTTTTTTTAGTCTTAGTGTAATGTGCTGGTTTGGAGAGAGAAGGCCACAGAGGTGCATGGACTGATGAGAAGGGATGATATATGTAGCGCCAGTGTCCCAGCTCTCCTCTGGCCTGTTGTCATTAATCACGGCCATTAGGCTCCCCCTTCCACTGCTCGGCTTGTCTGCGCCGAGCCATCGCAGCCTCTCTTTTGTCTCATAAAGGAAAAGGCCATATACTTTCACCTCACCTCCCAGTGCAGAAAGCGGCACTAAGAGAATGCTAGGATTTATATCAGGAATTAATCAAATTTATCTCCTCGTGAAGGTGTTTTGTTTTGCCTGTGGCGGGCGGGCGGGGGGTGGGGGGTGGGGGGTGGGGGTGTTATATTTAAGGCTATCTTTTGGTAAGAGTTAATGTTTTATCTTAGCAATAAGTGGAACTGTTTAAATCTAAGCACTTACATTATCATCCTGTCGTCACTGAGAGCTAATCAGCAGTCGGAGTGGCTGTGCAGTCTTCACATCGTTAAGTCCCCCCCCACACCGTACCATGCCATCAAACCCAAGAGGTCTGATATGATAATATGTGTGAACTGAAATGTGAAAGCAATTCATATCACTTTTCCAAGGGCTTTGAATGTTTGATTTGCATAACTAGAGAAAATGATATTAGATTGGCATATTGATTTAATTTCATCCTGGAGCACTGTTAATTATGGTATCATAAAAGTGTCATCTCTTTATTATCAGGTTCTCAATAGGAGCTGATGGCTGATGTTGGCAAAGTACTCAGATTGCCATGAGAAGGCTATCATCATGACATTGTTTGGGATAATTTTTATTATGAGACGAGGTCGCAATATGGCAGAGATATATTTTCATTATTATTATTATTATAGTTATCTTTAGATGAAGCGTCTGTGGCTTTAAAGGATTAGTTGGATCTGTTCTCCCTTAGGGCTTTGAGACTGCGTTAATACGGCACGTTAAGGGGATTTTTCAAACTTTTTAAAATGTGCTTCTGTGTAAACGTAATAAATAACTACGATCTTACTTGCTGTAGATGGCTTCCGTCTTTCTTTTTTTTGAGAAAGATTTTTGTGCTTCAGGATCGATGAGCTAACTGCTAGTTTCAGTGTAATCGAGGCCAAGTTGCGTTGATTAAAGCAGGTGGGATCCTTCAATCTTTATGCCAAATCATGCAAACATTATTTCATAAACATATACTACACTGCTATCAATTTCACTTCTGCGAGCCTAACTTTCACCAGCAGCAGCAACATACACTCTGTGCAGTCAATGGTCCAATTAATCACTATTTATTTTACCTAAATAACAGTGTAATGGGAAATGGACAATCATGTTTATAAAATAACATTCCTATGAAACTCTTGACCTGAGCTGGGGGCCATGAAAATTTTAGGATGGCACATCATCAAATTGGTACTGGTAACTCTGGAAGAGCCTGTAGCTGTGCATTGCATTGCCCTGTCATTTTTTATTATAAAACAATGATTCTGTGCATCCAACGCATTTACGTCAAATTTGAAGATTTCAAAAACAAGAAAAAAACAATAGTTTCAGTTATTGTTTCAGACTTATTTATTTATTTTATTTAACCTTTATTTAACAGTTCAATTTGTCCATCTCTCTCTAAACTAAAACATTCACAAAAACTGTTGGGATTTATATGTCTTTTTTAAAGGGGAGCCTCAGTAACATATATATGGCCATGGCCCCCCCTAGCCACCCCTTGGGGGTACCACTGTGGGTGTCTATTCAGACGATACTGAAGAGCTAAAACACGTCTTATCCACGTGGACCCAACCCCAAAGCAAACTAACATGCTTCAACTTAATAGTTTTACAGCAATTATTTAAGAACCTTTGACCATCATTATCTTTTCAGTACATTTCTTTTTGCAGTAGTATCTGTGGCATGCACCAGATGTGCTACAGTTTGCTGCTGCTCTTTTTTTTAACCAAAAAATTCCTTTTAGATAAACATGATGTGCAGAGCTGGTTGGAATGTAAAAGTTAAATGTTGCTTAACTCACCATAACATTTTGGAACTTTAAACCTTTTTAAGAAGACAGGTATTCCCTATGGTGTGCACTGCACTCACACTAGCCTTTAGCTCATCAATCCTGATGGATGACCTATTTTATTTTCAAGCCATTTGAGAAATTAATACACCAGGTAGGATTATCAGTATTGTACACATCAACATGCCCCCCCCCCCCACACACACCCATGCCTCTCCAGGTCTCCAAGATGCTCCCCAACCAATTTTATCATACTTAACCTGCTTTGTGTTCAAAATGCTTTTTCTAGAAAAACATTCTTGCGTTCAGGTTAATTAGTCATGTTTTCCCTTTAACATTGTGTGCTTCTATATCATAAAAAGCTGCATAGTGCTTGAGATCATGATGTATCTTTGCATGAACTGAAGCAGCAACTGTGAGGATACACAAGTATCCCCGTTGTTTTTGCTTCCAGCTCTGTTCAGATCTTTACAAATTGATTGCCTGAGTGCAATTTATCTAAATGAACAGTGATCATTATTCCAGATCTACCCCATTCTTAATGCTAGAGCACTATTGAGCAGATATCTCTTTAAACACAGCAAATAGGTGGTCTGGGCTGAAGGAAGGCTGAGTACATTCATTACTCCCTCCATCCTTTTTTCTCCCCAGGAACACAAAGCAGTGCATAATGTGCAATCTGATAAGTGTTCTCTTGCGTGCGCCAGGACAGCCCACACCCCTTTCATTGTCCCATACATCACCGGCCGGCTCAGCTGCGCTCTGCGAGGGGAGAACTCTGGGATTGGTGTGGCTGAAGTTGATGAATAGGCCTGCAAGGGTGAGAAACTCCAGGGCCAAGCTGTAGGTCCGTCCCCATGGCATGTGATGCTGATTGGCTTTGTCCTGTGCGGCCGCTCTGTAGAAGCGGACATTAAGATTAAGTGATGCTGTCGTGTCGGGGAGCAGCGCACTGCATCATCCTGGGGAAGAGACAGCTGCGGTGGTTAATCCTTCATCACCAAGGGAGCACTGCCAGAGCAGAGATATACAGCCAAAGATAACCCTCCATAACTTCTGCTAAAGATCAGAAACTTTGAGTTTGCATCCATCTGTCCTCGATTCTCACTTAAAAAATGATAAACAAGCAAAGGGAATGCTGCAGACATCGGAAAACAAATAGAACAAATTACATCAAGATGAGGAGAATATTTTAGTTAGAGGTAATCTCTTTAACTATCAGTCGGCCACCACTTACCAGTGACTACAGCTTCCGGTGTGAGGGAGAAGAAACGAGGGCAAACAAACAGAAACCCATTTACACAGCATCACTCTCATGTCAGTAGCTAACGGACAGAGGTGTACTTTATCACACATGCTGCGTTGTGGGAATTCCCAGCAGACTGGAAATCTAGTTTAAACAGACAAAAAAAAAAAAAAAAACAGCCACACAAAGCAGAGCTAAAGCGTTCCTGTATTTATGTGCTGGCACATGGTGTCAGCATATTTTAGATTGCTGGCTTTGCATGTTTGTTGTTGCTTTGATGTAGCTGTCATGATTTGATGGATGAATATCATCATGTAAAAAGTAAAACGAGAGGTCTGAGATCTAAGAGAAAGCCAACATTTATTGTCCAGGATGACCTGAAAAAGCATTACAGCGAGATCAATTTCCCCCGATCCATTTCAGCCTCTCTCCCTGCACAAAGCAGGTCTAGTCAAACCCTCTTGTTTACATTTTCATACCGTTCGGGCTCCCACTTTTCTGAATATGGTAATTTCCTCCAGAAAGCCTCTGAGATCCTGTAGGATGATATATTTGGTGTGGCGGAGGCAAACCTACAGAGAGCATGCGTGACAGTGACATATTAGTTACAGTGTCTCTTGGAATCTGATAGCTTCAAATTTGCCACCTTGTTAAGTTTTGATTTATGTGATACCATTTCACTGAAGTAATTGGGCTGGCCTGTTGTAGAAAATAATCAGCCTTACCACAGAACAAATGCTGGGCTATGCTAATGAGGCAGCCTGTATGCTGAACTGATGCCACCGACTGACAGTTATTAATGATTGTTGTGATGTTCAGATGAGTCGAGAACGGACAGAGTTTGGTGGGAAAAAATGTGACATTAAAAAAATACAGCATATTGGGAAGTGCTAATGAAGTAATAGACTGGTAGGAAAACGATCATTTGTGTTGTCAAGCCAATGTGTAATTACCCAGCAACCACCCTGGCTGGCTGGCTGGCTGTTTGGTGGGTTGACTGGTTGGGGGTAGAGCCGAACAACCTGGTGGGTAATGGATGGATCTCTGCTGGCACAGGGGTGAAAAGCACACGGCAGTGACAGAGGTGTACAGATTGATGAATTAATTGGATCTTTCTTGGGACATGAGGGGAACCGCTGCGGCATATGCTTGCCTTGTTACTTTGGAAACTCTACTGACCCTGAAAGTGAAGTCACCCCTCTTAGGGAGTTGTGGCTCTTTTTATTGCTCTCTTCTTGACAAGTTGGACTGCAAACACACAAATGTAGTCAACAGCAACTTTTTTACCCCATTTTCAGCAATGTTTGGAGAAAAAATTACTCATAAAAATATTTAGGCAGGCTAATTTTCAAAGAATTTGTTCTACTCAATAACGCACATTAAACCAAAAACCTGGATTTTTTTTATCTATCAGCACCATCTAGAGGCTAAAAATGTATCGTACCTTAAGCCCATTTACCTACTTCTGTGATTATGGCTGACAGCAACGCCTCTTGTTCTTAAAAGCGCACCTCCAGCCGACCAACAGCGCTAAAACACATCATTTTACAATTATTATTCTCACATTGTGCTGTTTATTCATATATTTAATTTAAAGACTTGACCATAAGAAAAATCATCGTCTAGGAACGTCCTCAAATGCTTGTTTATATCATCATCAATTAACAACATTAAGTAACAACATCAGGTAACAACATCATGTAACAACATCACGTAACAACATCATGTAACAACATAGGGTAACAACATCACGTAACAACATCATGTAACAACATCGGGTAACAAAATCAGGTAACAACATCATGTAACAACATCGGGTAACAACATCACGTAACAACATCGGGTAACAACATCACGTAACAACATCATGTAACAACATCGGGTAACAACATCATGTAACAACATCGGGTAACAACATCATGTAACAATATCATGTAACAACATCGGGTAACAAAATCAGGTAACAACATCATGTAACAACATCATGTAACAACATCAGGTAACAACATCACGTAACAACATCATGTAACAACATCGAGTAACAACATCATGTAACAAAATCAGGTAACAAAATCAGGTAACAACATCAGGTAACAACATCAAGTAACATCAAGTAACATCAAGTAACAACATCAAGTAACAACACAGCTGGACCTACAGAACAAGACAACATCATGTGACAATGGCCATACAACAGATAAAGACTACATCACGTGTTGACAGGTTGTAATGAGAGAACAACAGCCGGACAACAAGTTTTAAGGACAAAATGACAACATATTTTTGGCACATTCTGAACCTCATACACGCACACTCTGTGATTGACATTTGTATGTAAGTGGATGTTGAATGTGATTGGCTAATGCTAACCGGTGGTCAATCCAAATTTCACGGGACTCTTCGAAACGGGAGAGGGGCTTAGCAAAAAAGAAAAGAAAAATAGCCTATACTATGTCATCGTAGAGGGTAAGACTAAACCTCCGCACTGCATTCAGTGTGAAATAGGCTTTAGAGTAGCCAGTCCTGATTTATACTCTAAGCTAGCTGTACTAGGGGCCCATGTTTCAACCTGTATTTCTGTTAGTTGCTTTTTGGACCTTTAGCATTAAAGAGGACCTAGAATCTGAAGTTAACACTTTCCTTGTTGTTGTTGAATAAAGACAGCTTGGGTGGTCAACAGTAGCATGCCAAAAAGTCAAAGCCGTGTGTGACCTACTTTTTATGTAAATTAGAAAGTTGAGAAAGGCGAGAGAAAAACTTCTGTTCTGAGAAATCCTTCCTTAACACGTCATAAGGGGGAGCCCTTCCTCCTCAAACCTGCATGTCTCCAGTGTCTGAGGCCTTCTGGGGAAACCAACCAATCAGCAAGCAGCTCATTATCATATTCATGTCCTGGCCGAGTGGGAGGGGCAAACATCTCTTTTCACAGCAAGGCTGGTTTAGGGGGTTTAGAATGGCCTGTATCAGGGCTCCTGGGACACATGAAAGCCTAAAGAACATTTCTGATGCTTTTTAGAGGCTCAAAGCTGTTTTAGATTGTTGATTAACTGCATTCTAGGACCTCTTTAAGGGTTACATTTTAGTCATCCAATGCTTCAAAACCTTACATATAATTTCTGGATTTATACCAATAACACTAATGGTGGATCAAAGAGTTTCATAAATGACATCACCTTCTTCAGATGATTCAAACGCTTTTGTTCACCTGCAGCTGCTTGCAGAGACTGACACGTAGTTGCCATTTAATCAGAGCGCTTTAACACGCCTTTGTCAAACCTCTAAAACGTTCTTACTGTGCACTGCCTCCTGTTGAGTGAGAAAAAAAGTTCTCACAGCTGTTCACTGTCGCTGTGGTCTTACTTCAGCAAGTGCCCACTGGTTTTAACCATGACGCCCCCAACACACACTCCTCTTCCCTCGTTAGGGGCGCCTGCATCAGTAGGCCTCCTCAGCCCCCAGAGAGTCCCAGGCCCATCAGCACAAATTAAACTGGAAGCTCTGGTAAAGGCGCTGCTTTTGGTGCCACTGAGCATTACGCTGACACAAATGCTGAGGATCTTTGTCAGCTATTATTTCAATACATGAGTGTGTGGTGCCTTGTCCATCTCAGTTTCTTTGAAGTTCACATATCCTCCTCTTACTTCTTGAAGCTACTCTCCTTTGAAGTACGAGGGCAGTCTCTTGGATATTAATGATTTAATTGGCTTAATCTTTTAATTATTGTCTTTTATGAAGGTGCTTTGTCCCCTCGGGCTGCAGCCTTGTGAAGATTAGACAAAAGACTATTTTTACTTGCTGCTGCACCAAATAGACACAAGTACTAGCATTAGCAACTCCACCACACAGCAGAACTCCTTCAGGCTTGTGTTATTTGTGGAGAAAAAACATCAACGTTGCAGAGTCAGTGGTAGAGTTGCATTGCTGTTATCTAATCCAAGGTGAGATGTCCAAATATCAGGAAATAGGACTCCTGCTGCGCCAGAGCTTTTTTCCCACAGAGGTCAACTCACAAGTCATTCGTTTATACTAGAGACCACTGCAAATGCACTGAAAAAACGAGTGAACCAGGTCTTTAAACACAGAATGTTTTAGTTTAACATTCTGTAAATAAAAATGTCTGGTGATATTCGTTACTTCAACAAATTCTTAGCCTTCCATATTTTTAACGTGCAACTTTGCATTCCTCCTGATTAACTTGTGCTTGCTGCAGTCCCAGTCTGTAAAGAGACAGGTGAGTTCAAACTTCCAGCTTAATTGTTGTGTTGTTTTTAAGAAACAACAGACTAAATCTGGATTACAGAGTAACAGCAAAGCTTCTCTGTGAGGGTTAAAGTGGTTTGTTGGACCATTTTGACATTTTTCTCTTTGATTTGTCAGGACCTGCTCTTTATTTAATCTTAGTCCCGCTGTAGGACGGAGAGAGAGATGAGTGGTTAAAGATAACAGAGGCAGACTTTTCCTTTCTGTAATCACAGCTTGTTATGGAAGTCTCCTTGATGGAGCCATTACAGTGGACTCTTGCTATCTACAGCTTGTGTTCTTGGGGGAAAACAAAGCCAAGGAGTAATTAAGTGCAATCATTTTTCCATTTCTGTTGTAATTTAATGTAATTTTATTTTTAGATGGCTTGTGAACGGTCACTGGGGTGGTAAATTAGCTAAATTCATGCTGCTCATGATACATCCCAAGCTACTGACTGTCAATGGCAGGACTACGATTTTTTTGGAAACGTTCTAGTTTCTTTGCCTTTTTAATCTGGAGAACTCCTGCACTGTATTAAAAATATGCATCCTACCCAACTGCATCTTGTTTACAGAGCACAGTGGCAGCTTGGGGTTATTAATCATGTTTTTCTTAATTACCCCACATAGCTGCTCTATACCCCAACTCTGTTTGACCTTTTTTTCTGTGTTCTTTCAAACCATAAATCACGCAAATTTCAACAAAAGCCAAAAAGAGAGCAGACTGTAATCCATTCCTCGGCTACTATAGAAACAGACTTGTTCATCTATTTTTTTAACTATCATTACCTGATTTGCTTTTTTACAGCTAATGTGAAATTTTAGTTTTGGATAACACTTTACATTAAGGGTCTCTTTATTAACGTTACATGGTGCATTATTAAGCATTAATAAACAAGGGATTCCTTTATTAACGTTCCCAATATTGTTAACTATTAAGTGTCATTAAGGTTAGGACAAAGTTGGGGTGGGGTCTGCTTAGTAATGCATTACTTAATATTAATATTAAGCAGTTGTTAATACTTTATTTACTAGTTTATTAATGCTTAATAATGCACTAAGTAACATTAATAGAGGGACCCTTATTGTAATGTGTTACCAATTTTTGTTTTAAAAATGATTAGAAATAAATATAAATTTAGATGCTGAATTAAATAAAAAACATTTGGTCCAATGTTTCTGCTTTTTAATGTTCTAATGATGGTTGACATGTCCAAGACAAATAGTCCTCTTTCCAAGTGCTGTTCTTGGATTTTTGCCACATAGCCCAGAGCAGAGTTACTCCCAATGTTAATCTGACAGGTAAATGAACGTCTGTGTGTGGTCTATCTGTTGACGAGGGACATTTTAGTCCTGTGGGCTCCGATGTCCTTGCCAGAAAGTCAATACAATTTACAGACGAGTCTTAAACCAGACGTTTTTATTTATCGCCGCCCACCTGACGAATGAGATATTGCCATCTTTAAATACATCTGAGTCACCGCGCTGATGCGAGACCTGCATGACAAAACGAGAAAGCTCAAGGGTTTATGGTTTCAAAATGTTAAATTAATGAGGAAAATTAAATCTGATGACCTGGAGAGTTGATTTGCTGATGCATTAATCTGCGTCATTGATTATGTCTCAAGTGAAAGGCTTGTCATTTGTCATTTAAGTCAACCGAGCCGTGGTTTAAATGTGCATCAGACGGTTTTGGGACATAAAGAACTCCCTTTTCTGCTCCCTCCTCACCCAAAGTCAGTTAAACAGATGAACTATTGCGAGACAAAGATTAAACAGTAACCGGGGTTGCCACAGCACAACATGAATAGAGCCTGACAGACACTTTATCAGTAAACCAATTAACATGATTTATGGTGAGGAGGTTAACCATGAGACTTGGCCATAAATACAAAGGGCTGGCTGAGCAGCTCCTTCCAAAGTGAGATGTTATCAGATTCGTCTGGATTCTGCTTTGCTGGCACAGAGTCGGCATGCATTTGTAAATGCAGCTACTGTGCATTGAGGGCCGCCCACTTTTCAGTGGGTCAGGAGTTCAAAACCCAGTCTGAGGAGTTGAAACGCAGGGTGTGAACTCCCGACCTCTTTAATGTAACAGGACCAGCAGTGGAAAACCAGATCTTATCAAACTTCTCCCACCCAGATGTGTTTGTCTTCTCAGTCCTGTGACATAAACATGGTTCGGTATCTTGGTGGGACTCAGATTACCAGAAAAATAGTGATTTAGGAGTTTCATAATTCTAAGATGACATAAATTCAGACTGACAGCAGGTGATTTATGTGTGTCAGGTTTCTGGCTTGACACGTGGTTTACTGGCCCACATCTTCAGTCCCTCACTGTGTGGAATTTGGGCCTTTCCCGTGAGTTCAGGTGCAGCGTTTGCTTGGGAAAAGATTTACTGTCTACCAAAAACATGTTAATTGAGCCCTGTCTCTTTCTGTGCAAAGTGCTGTTTTAACGGACTGAGTCAAAGGTCAGCTGGTCTTTAGTGTGCAGTCAGTGCAGATCTGATTAGATTTCTACAGTAAACCAGGAGGGATGCAGAGAAAAGATTACAGATAGGAATTAGGTATCCGTATCCTTCATAAATATATTTAACTTAGTTATATAAAAGCAGCTCCATTAGGGGGGTCCTGGAGGGTGTGTGGGAGTTTGCCCAAACCGTCTACTTGTGTTTTGTGGATTTGGAGAAGGCATTCAACTGCATCCATTGGGGGTCCCTGTGGGGGTTACTTCAGGAGTATGGGGTACCAGGCTCCTTGATACGGGCTGTTAGGTCCCTGTATGACCGGTGTCAGAGCTTGGTCCGCATTGCTGGCAGTAAGTCGGGCTTCCGGTGAGAGTTGGACTCCGCCAAGGCTGCCCTTTGTCACCGATTCTGTTCATAACTTTTATGGACAGGATTTCTAGGTGCAGCCAAGGTGGTGAGGGGATCCGTTTTGGTGGCCGAAGGATCAGGTCTCTGCTTTTTGCAGATGATGTGGTCCTGTTGGCTTCATCAGACCGTGATCTCCGGCTTCCACTGGAACGGTTCGCAGCTGAGTGTGAAGCAGCTGGGATGAGAATCAGCTCCTCTAAATCCGAGACCATGGTCTTGAGTCGAAAAAGGGTTGAATGCTTTCCACAAGTCAGGGATGAGGTCCTGCCTCAAGTGGAGGAGTTTAAGTATCTCGAGGTCTTGTTCACGAGTGAGGGAAGGGTGCAGCGTGAGATCGATAGGCAGACTGGTGCTGCGTCTGCAGTAATGCGGGCGCTGTACTGGTCTGTCGTGGTGAAGAGAGAGCTGAGCCGGAAGGCGAAGCTCTCGATATACCGGTCGATCTACGTTCCTACCCTCACCTATGGTCACGAGCTTTGGGTAGTGACCACAGGAATGAAGTTGCAGATACAAGCAAACAAAATTAGCTTTCTCCACATGGTGACTGGACTCTCCCTTAGAGATAGGGTGAGAAGCTCGGTCATTTGGGAGGGGCTTGCAGTAGATCTGCTGCTCCTCCACATTGAGAGGAGCCAGTTGAGGTGGCTCGGGCATCTGGTTAGGATGCCTCCTGGACGCCTCCCTGGTGAGGTTTTCCAGGCACGTCCAACCAGGAGGAGACCTAAAGGAAGACCCAGGACACGCTGGAGGGACTATGGGTGTTTCTCAATGTCAAGCTTGCTTACGAGGACACTGCCCTTCCATTGGTCAAAGAAACGGTTAAATGGAACGGACTTGCCTCATGTGACCGCGGCTGCTAACACTAAGCAACTAACCAACCAAAATGAACGCAATCCAAAACTAGTGAACACACACACTGACTCAATTAGCACAACCTCTCTAACCTAAAACTACCCACTCTCCACACCGAGCTGAGGCAGCGCCTAGCTTAGAACTCCCTCTGGGTGCGTCAGAGGTTAAGATTTAGAATAAAGAGCGTTTTTAGAAGTTTTGCTGAAAAAGGACACTTTATACTAGAAAAACTGTGCCGTTATGTATTTTAAAACAAAATACCTCCAATAAATGTTTGAAATAGTATTTTTTTTGACAGCATTTTATATGAATTAGAAAAAAAATTAACCTGCAATTTGCTCTAATGCATGTTTTTGGTCAGTGGCTGGAAACTCAAGTATCCACATGCATGTGGAGAAATGGTAAATGGCCTGTATTTGTATAGCGCCTTCTTAGGGCTCTACAACCCTCCAAAGTGCTTCACAACACAATCAGTCATCCACCCATTCACACACACATTCACACGCTGGTGGGGATGAGCTACATCATAGCTACAGCTGCCCTGGGGCGCACTGACAGAGGCGGGGCCTGCCGTACACTGGCGCCACCAGTCCCTCCGACCACCACTAGCAGGGAAGGTGGGCTAAGTGTCTTGCTCAAGGACACAATGACAGCGACAGACTGTGCGAACCTGTGACCTTCCGATTGCAAGGCAGCCACTTAACTCCTCTGCCACCATCGCCCCAAGAAGAACATGCAATCTGTAAATCTTCTTTGGGAAAATTCAATTCAATTCATTTCAGTTTATTTATATAGCACCAAATCACTAGAGTTGTCTGAAGGCACTTCACAAAGTAAAACATTCCAATTGAGTTCAGTTCATTACACCAATTACTTAAATATTTCCTATGTAAGGAAACCCAGCAGGTTGCATCGAGTCACTGACTTGTTGTGTCAGAGACTTTACAGCAATCCTCATACTAAGCAAGCATGTAGCGACAGTGGAGAGGAAAACTCCCCTCTAACAGGAAGAAACCTCCAATAGAACAGTGTAACAGTACCATCCAATTAATTCACTATGCAACCAATAATAATATGTAATCTCTTGTAATTTTGCAAAGTCTGACGTTACAAGTTAGTGCTTGGCGTGGGAATGACAGCTACAGTCACATCAAATTTTTATCATGCCTCGCTGAGGTTTATTACTAACTGTAGACCACTGACCCATCATCGTGAATTGTATTCTCGAGTGGGATGGCCTTCTTTGTCCACCAGG
Organism: Aphyosemion australe; assembly: GCA_006937985.1. NCBI lineage: Eukaryota > Metazoa > Chordata > Actinopteri > Cyprinodontiformes > Nothobranchiidae > Aphyosemion > Aphyosemion australe. The sequence goes on from SSNS01000143.1 coordinate 994,032, forward strand.
AGGTTGGCACATTGGTACACTTTCATTTACAAGGCCATGCTTGGATTACTACCCAACTACATCTGTAACTTAATCTCACGGACAAGTGTAACTTCTCACAGTCTGCGTGCAAACGATCAGTTGTTACTCTGTGTTCCGTTTGCTCGCACTGAACTGGGCAAAAGAGCTTTTGCTCACTCTGCTCCTTCTGCATGGAACAGGCTGCAGGAAAACTGGAAACTAACCGAGCTCATCTCCTTGAATACTTTTAAAACCAAACTGAGAGCCCTTGAGACAGATTCCCTGTGTTGTAATTGCCTTCTGTAATTCTGTACATAACATGTCTGTGTAACTGGAAAAAATATATATATGTTGTAACTGTAACTTTTGCTGCCTCTTGGCCAGGACTCCCTTGAAAATGAGGTTTTTAATCTCAATGGGACCTTCCTGATTAAATAAAGAATAAATAAAATAAAAATAAAAAATGCTATCCTAATATCTGTAAAGTTAGAATAGAATGGAATAAACAATATAAAATTAAATTAAATAAAACAGTCCTTTATTGTCGTTATACCTGAAGGTACAACAAAACTGAAGGTGCTCCACCAAGCCACTTTGGACCACAAATAAGGTTAGGTGGTGCAGGTGGGGCTCAAACTTGCAACCTTCCAATTACAGGGCAGACACTAAACTCCTCTTCCACCATCGCCATGAGAGAAGTTGCATATGAATATGTGTGCAGTTGGTTTATGTGTAGCATGTGTGTGTGTGTGTGTGTGTGTGTGTGTGTGTGTGTGTGTGTGTGTGTGTGTGTGTGTGTGTGTGAGAGAGAGAGAGAGAGAGAGAGAGAGAGAGAGAGAGAGAGAGAGAGAGAGAGAGTTAGAATTACAGCTCTTGAATATTCTGCTAGATACCACTTATGGCCAGTATCGTGTTTGCTACTTTCACTTAGCTTTGGCAGCCATCTTGAATTGGGTTGCTCAGTGGTAAATGTTCAGCTAATAGAGATTTTCCTTGAGATTCATTAAAATTCTCAGCTATACATTACTTTGTCAACACACTACAAACAAACACACAGGTGGAGACGTCTATTGTTATAATTTAGGTGATTATTTAGCAAGGTAAAGTACCCTAATGGTGCTGCAGGATATTTAAGAACTGTAATTCTCAAACTTTGATGTACTTTATCAAACTTATGGCTATAAGGCTCCACCTTAAGCCAGTGTAATATACAGTTTTGTTACCAGCTTTATTTGCTGATTTTGGGTTTAATTAAACTAAGGGTGCGCTGCTGCACAGCTGTCATCTGACCACAAACGCTTGAAATATATTTAGCTTTATGAATGATTAGGAGCTAAAACAACTATCCATAGATGTGTGTTTGCATGTGTGCACGTTGTGTATACCAGCAGCATTTTATAGTGACAGTCAGTGTTATGAGCCAGTAATAACTAGCTCTTTATTTTCTCTGAGAGATGAGTGTGATCAGGCACTCATGATTAATCATTGCAGAGTGATTCTATGATTAATGTTCATGCAGTCCCTGAAGGAGTTGCAGGACTTACTCACATCCCTCAGTACGTTTACAATTTTACACCTATTACGAGGCATGATGGAGAGCTCCATTTACAGTTCACTAACCTTTATGACAGCACACTCTCATCTGCATTTTATTTTATCTTTAACACCTCAACTCATCCACAAACGTCAAAATAAAACAAGCCCGAGCGACGTTCAGGCTCGCCTTCTTGAAAGAAACACGCTCTTTGATTTAGTCGAGGGCGTCCCACTCTCATTCCAGCTTTTATGAGCGCTTTTAATTTTTATTGAAGGACGGTGCAAAGTAAATGGTTCCTCATCTAAGGATGATTAAATGGTCTTATACAATTTACAGAAACATGGGGGCTTGAGGGACAAAGGCCTGAAATGCGCTTTACAGCACACGTCCTCTAAATAATGTCAGGGGAGGAGGAGGCGTCGAATGAGGCGTGTGGTGATGAGGATGTGTTTCTCTGCAGACACATGTAAATCAATTTGTATTGATCCCAACAATACAGCCAGCAGCTCTGCACATTCATTGATTACACAATTAGATAACTGCTGAATCCATCCAAATGGAAAATTATGTTTGATGGGGCTAAAACCAGACACTTCTATATGTTCATGCAGAGTGTTAAAGTTGTCTGCTTTTCAGAGGAATTCACAGTGGAACAAACAAGGGGTGTTTACTCATATTCCCTTTTGAGGTATTTAAAGGGGAGATATTGTGCATCAGAGCCTGATATCAGAGTTTCTCAGCTTATAGCAGCCTGGGTGGGCGTGGCCAGCTCCAGCTTGTTTTATTAAAGCTACAATGGCAACTCTGCAAAACAAGCTGGATTAAAAATGTTTTCATGCCTCTAAACAACATTCTAATATAAAGATTTTGTGGAGATTTAAAAACAAAAGAAAAAAATGAAGAAAGTGGTTCTCTTGCATTTGTCTTAAAACCTCCACCAATAACACGGCTCAAACTAAAAACTATTTAACCATCCGGTTGTCAGGGCAACAAATGACGTTTGGACCTAGAAAACAGCGACTGCTGTTTAGCGCTATCTCGTTTCCTCTGACAATGCCCGTTCTGGTATCAGGCCGACATGGCCTATAGGGATGATAGCTGACAGTAGGGGTGAGAGTTCCGTGACCGCGTTTGTGTTTAAATGCTAGCTTGTTTTGCAGATTTGCTATTGCAGCTTGACAGAGCCCTTAAACAGCTCATTCTGGAAGGTACTGAAACTAGCAAGAATAAAACTGCTTCATGTGAGAGGGAAGAACTTCATGAACATGTTTTGTATCGGCCATAGAACAATTATACCTTAAGAAAAAAAGTCATAATATGTCTCTTTTTTAGGCTAGTGGGCAGAAATAAATGTTTTAGATTGAATTTTTATTCAAAGCACAGATGTAATTTGAGCCAACATTTCGACATTAAGGCACTAATCATATAAATGCATAAGATTGTGGATTGTAACATTGCAAAGGCAAATAAAGTAGGATAAGGGTTGGAGGTAAACAACCCCACTTGGTATTACATTGGTACTGAATCTGAAGATCCCTATTTGCACATGCAGACTGAGGAATTCACAGGAAATGGGGGCATATACACTTTGCAACTATTCCTGTTAGTAGCACAATGCTACGCCTAGAGAATGGTAAACCAATGGTAAAGAAGCAGCAGCATGTTACTTGTTTATTAGGTGTAAAGAATGCTCCAATGAGAGAAGAAATATTTGTATTTTATTGGGAAGCATTGATGGATCAAGAGAGGAGAAAAAGAAGCTAAAAAACATGAAACAGAGGAGATCTGAAGCTTCAGTTCTCTGAAACATACAACATAGCTTTGAATCTCATCTTCAAACAGCAGTTCACACTTTCTGAAACAGGATCACAACATCTTGCATGTGGAAACAGGAAACAGGCCCTAATGACCCTCAGTGAACTAGCCTGTATTAATAAAGAGTTTAAAAGCTTGGTACTCTGCACTTTTCTGTTTGATTTGAAAGAGCATCTGAAATATGAAGCAAATCATCTTTAAGGAAGTAATGAAGCCTTGTTATCTTAGTTTCAAACCGTTAGGATCACCATGACGTGGATTACCGATGACCTCCAGCATTTTTCATGTAATCCATCCATCGATCCATTTGCTTGTTTATTGGTTTGTTCTCTTTACAGGGATTTACATTCACTGATAGGTTGCATCATGCTGTTTACTAAAGTACTTTATTTAACCAGAATAATTGCTTTTAGCTATAGATTACATTTAATATCGCTGAGACTCAGAAGGACAATTATATTAAATATCACAACAGATCCATGATTATGGTCGTGAACTAAAAACTAAAGTCTATGCATCCTTTAATCTTTTACTCGTGGGTTTTATATTTACTTTATATTCTTGTTCACTCACTTCGGTTTCTTCTAGATTTTGATGTTTCACTACTCAAAATCCATGATGGAGCAACAATAAATCCAACAACATTATTTACAGCCATGTGGATGTCTGAGTGGTGCACCATGTAATATTACCAGATGGATGCACCCTTTGATACTTTTGCGTTTGTGTTGCACGCGTACGTTCAGAGCTTCAGAGGGCCCGTAAACTACGCCTTTCAATCCCCTTGCTTGTGTTTTCGCTCAGGAAAAGGAGTGATGAGCAAACGCTTTCCAACTCAATCCGTGAGCAAAGGGCTGTGCTGACAGGGATTATTATTTATTTGTCATGGTGGATGTAATAAGCTGTAGATACAGGATGGAGGGCCTGTGATTTATTGCTCTGTCGACCGCCACTAGCAGGACGTGCGCTCTAGCGTGCAGGATGAATACCGCGCTGTCACTTCTGTCCATCCGTCACCATCACCTCTCCCTGCTGCAGCCTCTCCTGTAGACCCTCCCATTTCATGCCACAATTCATAAACAATCTTTCATTATTTTGATACATTTCTCTCCATATTTCTTTTCTGTGTTGGGCCTCAGTTTTATGTGTCCCATTATTTTGATACACTAGCTTGAGTTGCACACCTTATTGCAAAAGGATTGACTTTCATGATGTAGTGAATTAAATCTGCAGCTATTCATGCTTTGAACTTAGTAGCTGAATTGAAGCGTTTTGCTTGCACGTAAAACCCTTTTGACAAAAAAATAAGCTTATTTTTACCCAGTGACAGGATTTGCTGCACTGTGTTTTGTATTTCCTGCCACACTGTGCGCCTCACTATTGTCCACTTGCACCAACCACTGGGCGGGCTGTGCTCCAAGTAATTATGGTCATATTCTGCTGCTGCATTTGATGTTATTGAGCCACATGTCAAAGAGCAGGCGACTCTCTTCCGTCTCTGCAGGTCATGTAATCTTGTTAAAAGCCTTCATGGTTTTAGGATTATGCTATTGAAATGTCACTTAATTGGATAAACATTTTTTCATGCCGTAAACACCCAGCGCAGCGCTCTGTTTAGTCAGCGTGGATATTGTTTACACGGCAGGGAGGATTTGTGTAAGTGGAACTGACTCTGTAAACTGCGGCTCCCACTAGAGGCTTTACGTGAAAGGCGAACGGAGAGCGAAGCGTCGGGGAAAACACTTACCCTACATATCAGAGCTGCGGACATGACCCTGGCGGGAGGGAGGGAGGGAGTGTGTCGGTGACAGGGATTAATTAATATGAGGAATTGCCTTTGTGTCTGGGTAAATGACTTGAGAAGGAGTTGCTTTGTTGTTTGAACCCACTCAGCTGAGTGTTCGGTGGTGTTTTTTTTCCTTTTTTTTGTGTGTATTAAGCTGTAAGCTGCCAATAACCTTACAGGAAGCACAAGGCCAGCTGGAACAGTCAAATTTTCATTCCCTTAATTGAGCTTAATCAATTATTCCCTTCTTTCTTCACTTTCTTTTCTCTCCAGGCCCTCGGATGTCATTCGCTACAACTCACCTTCGTATCTGTCTCATTTAAGCGCTCGTTTTTTCTCAGCAAATTGTTATTTATGGACTTTTGTTTGTTCTCGGGCATCATTACTGACAATACAGCTAATAGCAATCATTTGTTATTCCGTGCTTGTGCTGATGCTGAGGATGGGGGCAGTGAAGTGAGAATACTCATTTGGAGGTTGAGGAAAGTCTTGACAGGGCCCATTTATAACAAGATCATTCTGGAAAGTCCGGCCTATTAATAACCCTCCATTGCAGTCTAATTAGTGCTCTTCGATGTAAACGAGTATGAATCGTTGTGCTTGTGATTTTCTGCTGTAAAGTTGTTTTTTTAAACTAAACTGAAAAGAACAATATTATAGATTTTATTAAACAAATGCTATTATTGTGACATGGGTCTTTGCAGTAGTTAATTACATCTGCCCTTCGGCTTCAATACACTATTTTATTTGCTTTTGAGCCATATGGTCATCAGGGTTTGATGATTCAACACTCAGGCAGCTGTCAAAATCCTCAAAAAATCAGTTTTCTCTCATTTAAATTTGTTATGTTGATTTAGTTAAATGGTGGGGCAGGCCTCAAAGAGGTACTTTACTCATATTTTTAATACATTGGCAGTGGTCTCTAGTAGGAATGAGTGCCTTGTAGTTCGTACTTTTGGTGGTGGTGGAGGTGTTTACTGTCGTCACTCCAAATTGCTTTCTTTAAAGCTGTAATGGTAAATCTACAGAACAAGCAAGCTTTTGAACACAAACACGATCACAGAACTCTCACCCCTCCCGTCGGGTATCATGGTGTGTGTGAAATGGGTCAAAGTTTACAGAGCACTGGGTGGGCAAAGGAACACATAAAACTTAATGTCTAAAAAAGCGAACTTTTCCTAGCTGTAATAGCAAATCTGCAAAACAAGGTAGCTATCATCCCTGGGCCACGTCCACCTGATACTGGAATGTCCATAGCCAGAGGAAACGAGAGCCAGTCGCCGTTTTCTAGGTCCAAACATCTTTTGTTGTCCATGACTTCAAATGGTGTTTTTCTTTTAGGGACTCTGGTAGTTTGTCCTAAAGTTGAAGTGGTAGCAGCCGGCTGTTTCTCCTTTTCTGATGTTACTGAGCAGAGAACCTCTCACAGCAGTGGTGTTCTGTTGCTAAATATGTGAGTGCGTAATGAGTGGAGGACCCAGGGAAGTGCAGAAGTCTGGTGGTTTGGTGAGACAGACAACTAGATGGTCCGATCATTGGTTTTGGAGCAAGCCGTCTTATTGGTGGAGGTTTTAAAACAAATGTGAGAGAACCCCTTCATTCATTTATTTCATTTTTTATGTCTCCACAAAATATTTACAGCTATACTATGTTAGAATGCTGTTAAGAGGCATGAAAAAAAAATTAAGCTAGCTTGTTCTGTAGTTTTATTATTGCAGTTTAAGTTGTAATGGCAAAAGTGAACATTAACATCCGTTGATATATTGTATATTGTAAGCATCAAATAAATGTATGTTACTTGTTTGATTATTTCCATCAAAAAAAATTGCAGAGTAATGTCATCGCAAATTTGCATTTAATTTAAAAATAAAATTTAAATATTGGCTCCCAATAAAAATTATTGTATCACATTCCACTTTGCAAGCATTGGCTTATTTTGTCATTCTTTCCAATAGATGCTTCCAGCTTTTACAAAGGTCGAACTTGCATGTGTCATGTAGGCGCGCAGTAAAATGTCAGCCCAAGAAAAGATGGCAGAACAATAGCAAACCACACCATTAGTGTATGGTGTGGGTTAAAAAAAACATGCCTGTCAAAACTGATTTTCTGTCATATTGAGAAACAGTGTTAATTTTGACAAGAAATTTTAATTTAGTTTTAGTCTTTTGACTAAAATTCTTGTTAATTTTAGTCATGATTTAGTCGTCCAATTTGTTTTAATTTTAGTCTCATTTTAGTCGATAAAAGTATATGTATTTTTCTTCTGATGCAATAATTTTCAACTTCTGTAAAGGAAATGTTAACTACAGCTACTTGAAACAGTAATGAAATACGAAAAATTCACATTTCACACTTTGTATCAATAAAACTCTATAATTATAATTGTTTTAATAACAAAATACACACTGACAGTTTAAAATTGTGCCTCTCAATATTAATAAAGTAAACAAATCTATATGTGCGGTAATATTTGTAAACATGACAGGAAATTATATCATACAATTTAAACATTAAAAGGTGTTACTCTAATAATGCGAGGAGGTAAACTAAAGGTAAAAAAATGTTTTCAGGTGTATTCATTAGAGTTTTCCCTGCACTAGTTTACCAAGGTGGGCTGCCTGAATCTTTATTTCTTCACATAAACACTGCTAAAACACTGAACACTGATAATATCGACCATAGCAGCGTCACAAATATGACTAAACAACCAGATGTGCCGCTCAGTGCGTGTGGTTTGGTTCGGCTCCAGCGATCCACCCCACCCCCACCACCCCTGCGCGCTGCTACCACACTTTTATAACCAGGGGAATCCCCAGATGTGCGCTTACCAAGCAAATGCTTTTCAGGTTGTCACATCTAATGCGTTTCCTCCCAGCAGTAGACATTTTCTCCTTTTAGACACAAATTGTTCAACAGTTTCCAGTATAGACATTAATATATGATGTCTGTGGTTACTAGTAGCCTATAGGGATGTGAATCTTACAACAACTCACGATTCGATTCGGATTATCGGGGGGGTGATTTGGTTCAGAATTGATTCTCGATTAAAATCGATTCACAGTCAATACTCTTATTATCCCACCTGTTCCATTTGCTGATTGGTTATTTTTTCCGTTCTCCTATTTTTTCCGATTTGATTGGATTTTCATTACTGTCAACTTTTCTTGTCTTTTATTCGTCGATGACTCTACCACTGACTCTGTTTGCTTTATAACGCTGATGTTTTATCTCCACAAATAACACAAGTTTTAAGGAGTTCTGCCATGTTGTGGAGTTGCTAATGCTAATGGTTAGCTTCTACTAGCCAAGATGTGTTCAGCTCTATCCTGGACACTAAATCAATAACAGCCTTCCCCATCACGAGCCTGATGGGTGAGTCCATGAATGTTAATTATCAGTGTGACGTAGATCTGAGTGGCTATTTCTAACCTGAGAGTTTCCCGGTCTCTATCGCCGACTATAGCAGGAAATCGGGGTAAAATACCATTTTCACGTTCATCCTGCATGTGAAACTCAGAGTGACCCACCATATTTCAAAAATAAAAAGTAAAAAAAAAAACGTTTTCTGACTAAACTTAGTCTTTAAACTTATTTTCTGCAGCAGACTCCATGTTTCTTCTTCTCTTCTTTCTCCTGCTCTAAAGTACAGTTGACTTGCAGCTGATCAAGTCCTAATTAGTGATACATTTTCTGGCCCTGATGCCTATTGATGTATTTGAGAAGAAAAGACAAATTGAGCTGTTGCCTGACCTGAGAGCCATTCCTTCGTGAAACTGGTCGCCCACTTTACTTTTCTGTCTCTCTCAATCTCACCTCACTCCCTCTCACCCCCCCTCTCCTTCCCATGTGAGGCCCAGAGTGGTTTGGAGAAATGAGGTGCAGCATTAGTGTTTTTTTGCTTGCCTGTGCAATAGAAAACAGTGCACGTCAGGGGCTCCGTCAGCAGATCGGGTAGATGCAGATGGGAGGTGAAAAAGCTCCCCAGTGGCGGTCGGGCCGGCCTCGGATGTGATTGCAGCAGCCAGGATGAAGTCAGCACTGACAAAGTGCGCCCCATTGATGGATGGACAAAGCCGGGAACTGGATGTGAGAATGGATGGGGCCAGAGTGGAAACTTAACACAGACAAACAAAATGAAAGACAGAGAGGAATTACCTGCTAAAGCATTCCGGCAACACAAATCCCAGAGCAATTTACCTACTGCTAACTGAGCACAGGAGGGCTGTTTGCATCGGTTCAACTGCACCTGACAGCAGGAATGGCTTTGATTCAGGTTGCTTAGTTTTATGCTTGTTTTATTGTTGACTGTTGCTCACATACAGATTTATACATATTAAGTCTGTGCACATATTACCTTACATAAACACACAGATAATTACATCGACGTGCAGAGTAGATAAATGTCGAGAGAACTTTTGATAACTTAATTAGTTGTTTGGACAAAACACAAAACTTGACCACTAGTTACTAGTTACTGAAAATAAAATGAAATTATTTCCAGTCTTTATGAAAAAATATACATTTAAAAATATTTAACCACAAGTCTTTAAAGTAACACTCTGAAACTTTTACACCTTAAAATTATGCTTTTTTGTAAAGTTTTGGCGTCATACGATCATCTATTATGTTCATTTTCGTACCTGTGATAGTGTTTGGGGGGTCCCACGTCTGTTTACCGCACTATACAGATTTTGAGCTCGGGTCGCTACCGGAAGTACTGACTGGGTGTTGCTTTACGGCAGAATATGGCAAGCCAAAGGGATTAAAAAAAAGCACACGTTCTAAACGCGCGTTATGTCTGCCAAAATGCACGTCTTGAACGAGCATTTTGTCAGACATAATGCGAGTTTAGAACGCACAATTTTTTTATCCCTTTGGCTTGCCATAATTGTATAACGTAGACTCGCTGTCTAGCAGTGGCAGATTCACCAAAGAAAGCTAGAAATTCCTTATCAGAGGAATCTAGGAAAAGAAAAGAAGAACGTGATAGAGCGAGAGCAAAGACCAGAGTTATTATTGGGCCGTCTTTTCCTCATTGGAGAGCTCTTTTAGAAAGAAAGGCATGAACTACGGACTCTGACCTAGCCGTGCTGCTAATGAATAGGTAAGTAATAAATGATTTCACCAGGGTTATTGTGTTTGGTCGGTCATAAAGTTGTTATACAGTCCTGATAAAACTATTTATTCAATGTGTAGAGGTGGAAAAGTTTGTTTTCGTTGTTTTACCTGACATTAGGAATGTAAACATGTCACTTATGCCTGAGAGAGAAATTTGTTTTTACGACAGTGACGTTACGCAGCAAGCCTTGAGAGGGCGACAAAGAGCATATATCCGCAAAGTTCAGGAGTGGGGCTTTAATGCTTTTTTGTAAAAGAGTGGCTTAGTTTGATGAAAAGTAAGCAAGAGTTGTTTTAGCTTTGTGAATTTTCTAACAACTATTCAACTAGTTTTGGTTCATTTTAGCACCATGTAAGTCTACATGTTGTAAGTGGTGTGCCTAAACACAGTTAAATGTATTCTGTTCTAAAAACCAACTGTAAAACACAAGATATTTTAGGTAATTCATGGCCTGTAAAAAGAAGCTAATAAGCCCTGAAACTCAGGGCCAATAACCTTCCCAAATCCAAGACCTCTGTGGAGGGTAGAAGAGTTTGCTCCCTTATTGGGGAATGAATTCTCATTACCATTGCACTAGCACTACGTTAAATGTCAGTGTTGCTGCTGGATGGGGTCTGGAAGATTAAGACTAATGCTGTTGGCCTCAGGAACTCCGATTAGAACTATTCTCATTAATCAGAGTCACAGAGATGGAAGCAATTTAAAGCCCTGGTCCTCTCAAAGCAAGGGGCAGGGCAGCACCCTGTCACTGTAAAGGGACAATGCACACACACACACCCATTCGCTTTCCCTTTATTAGGATGCCAAGGGCATGTGAAGGTCAGCCACCCCTGTATCCTCACTTCTAATTAATCTGATCACAGATAATCTCTTTGAGACACCAGACAACAGGGTGTCAGATTGAGTTAATAAAACTTACTTTTGTTTTGTTTGCTTTGGAATTCCTGATTGGATTCAAGAGCTGTTAGAAGACCGTGTTGGACCGCTGTGCTAAGAGGAACTGAACTGTGCACAAAAACTAAAATGGATTTTTTTTTTTAGCATTCAAGAGTAGCTGGATTGAGAGGCTGAAATCACCTCTGTTGGTGACAATAGTTGAAGTTAGTGGTTGATGGATGAAGGTAAATTTCAGAACTCAGAGGTTGGTGCAACTTGAGAATTAGACCAGGCCTCTCTGGAGCCAGTTTTCAAGTCAAGTAGTCAAGTATTCTTTATTCCGGACTCTCAGTCCAATTCACAGAAGTAGAAAAACATTGTACAGATAAGATAACATGAAATGAAATGAAATTTCATTCTTTTTTTTGCGTATGTTTTGTTAAAACTGCAAATATGATGCAAATAGCCCTGGCCAGGTCACGTGGACCCCTTATCTCATTCACTGTCATTGACGACTTTAGTCGTCATTTGCCTTTTTTTACGGGGCGGGCGTCGGAGCGATCCCCCGCACCGTGAGAACAAACATCACGTGTCTAAAGCGGATCTTCATCTGTGTATGTCACACATCACGTGATCAGGAAGCAGAAAATCAATGGATTACGAGTTTGTTTTGGGACACTGCTGTGAAAAAAACGATGCGCCGAACCGGAAATGCTTCTGCAGCGGCGCTTGGGCACCAGATTGTGAACGAACGGATAATGCGAGAAATACGGCGATTGTTCCTGATGTAAGAAGTGAGTCTACTCTTTCGTTTGGTAGTTTTGGCGTTTACATGATCATAGAGCACAATGTTCTGTGACTCTTCAAAAAACAGTAAAAACGCTCAAAAACGCTGGCAGTCAGGGGCTTTCTGATCAGAATACGGCTGGCAGTTAAATATGGTCAGCATATCTGAATAGTTTTGGGAAAAATATAGATTATGCTTGCTGAAGACAAGGTAAACAAGGGTTGATCAAGTTTTCCCTCTCTTTCTGTGTTACACTTTGTTAATGGTGCCAAGAATGCAGGAGCAAGTTTTAGAGCAATGCAAGTAGTCTCCCCCCCACAGAACAATAGTAAACTCTCTGCCCACAAAGGCATGGTGATAAATGAAGAACTTGTAGTATTATGTCCTTCATTAGCCGGCAATAGAAAGTACACGGGGAAATGCTTGGATTGGAGAAGCCAGTCAATTACACGTCACATAGATAATTAGCATTCATGGACATCTTGGCTCGTGACGAGAAAGGCTGTTGGTGATTTAGAGTCCAGGAGAGAGCAGAGCAGGTCTCAGCTAGTAGATGCTAACCGTTAGCATTAGCAATTCCACCACACGGCAGAACTCCTTCGTGCTTGTGTTATTTGTAGAGATAAAACATCAACGTTTCAAAGCAAACTGAGTCGGTGGTAGAGTCGTGTTGCTGTTAGCCAATCCAAGGCGAGATGTCAAAATATCAGGAAATAAGACTCCAAATCCTGCCGTCGTCTGCTCCCCTCTCCTCTGGCTAACTTCTAGGTCCTGAAACAGGAGCGTGAGAGATTTTTTCCCACAGAGGTCGAGGTAGACATTCATTTATACTAGACACCACTGCAGATGGATTGAAAAAACGAGTGAACTTGGTCTTTAAGATTTTTTTAGTCTTGCAACACAGCACCTTGGGACTTCTATCTGTATCAGCGTCCAATGTTATCCATTTTGGTTTTGTAACATGGGGGCAAAGTCGAGCTAAGAGGTTTTAACTGGAAGCACTTTGTGTTTGGTTCTCAATTAGCACCTGTCAGAGGAGACAAGCTGCTGGGCTCACCCTGTCTGTGACACCCAGTAGATGGGCTCCTTCTCTGTGAACCACTGGGGGAAGGAAACAGCTCTTCGGTGGGAGTCAATGTATTCGGTAAACAGGGAGGCAAACGGGAGTGAATCTCTCATAAATCTTGTGGCGTAGCGGTATCATTTCCTTCAGCTGACCTTGGCAAGGTTGCAGGATGGGAAGCAGGGGTGGCGAGAAAAGAGAGAGGAAAAAAAAAACATTATGTGATATATGAGCTGGTGGAACGAGGTGCACCATGAATCAGAGGAGTCTGTGATTAGCTGTGAAATCCTACACATGTGAACTCTCCCTTCATTGTTGCGCATCATCCCTACTATTTACCTCGCGTCTGGTTTGATCTGACAGCCGAGATGTCGCGAGAGTGAAAAGCTGAAACTAACCTTAAACGTGATTCTTGTTTAGTCAGAGAGGCTTAGAAATATTTCTGGTAGAGTGTTTCCTCAGGGCAGAGTCATGGAACACATTTTTCTTCCCTCATTTGCCTTTCAAACAAATACTTATCAACAGGCCATGAAGTAATCAATGAAGATAATCCATCTGGGAGCCTGTCGATATGGTAATGGCTCTTTTTCATCGTTATTGCTACACAGCCATAAATCATTTGCTTTACCAGAATGCTTAGCAGCTGTTGCAACAGTACAGTGGTTGTGTGGAATAAAGTGCTGCCTTTTGTGATTAATGTCTCAGCATTGGGCTGCATTGCACACTGATTGTTTTCAGATTTTGTAAGAAAGCTGGGTGGATTGTATATCAATAAACCCAGGGCCATCTAACACAAAGGTAGGCTGCAGGTATATCACACTCACTTAATCAATGTTTATGTTGGGCTTTGTTAAGGCTGCAGTCAAAGACAGACATACCAAGTGTAATAAAACACAAACAAAGACTCTAACACTGAACTGCTGTCAGTCTCTGGTGATTGACGAGCCTTTCACACCACTTGTGACTGAGACGTAATGATTTGTTCCACTGTATAATCTTTTTACGTCTATGTTGGGTATTTATTGACTAACAGTCTGCAATCTAATACAAGAAAGTACAGCATACAGTATGATGGACAAAGCATCTCCACTTTCTTCCTTGGTTCAAAAGTGAAGCCAAAGTATTTTACTTACCAGCGCTCCGGTGTTGTATCATAGTCTGCACACTCAGGATGTGGAGGAGAAAGCTCCGCCTACTCAGTCACCCACAATTAGGGTGAGTTTAGGCATAAAATACCTAATTACAGCTAAATGTGTTCAAAACATAAATCTTTGAGTCTGCAGCAGCAAGGAAAGAACTGCATTGACCAAACAGAACCTGAATGTTTTTTATTAGGTACATGTTCCATTTAGTGACATGGAATAGGCGGAACTTAGCGCGTCGTCTCGTCGGGGGATGGGGGGGGGGGGGGGTACGCCTGGCATTATGCATTAAGACTGAACAGTCATTAAAAATGTTTTTTAACTGGTGGAGTAGTTATATGCTTTGTGTGGGTTAGGCTACAGAGATTGGAAATAAATCAATCTCATGCTTTTTATAAAAAAACGAACCAGATGGCTGGAGTGAACGCTGGAGTTGTTGCCTTTTTGAGTGGGCCACCGTAGCTGCAATACTTACTCTGAACTGCATGGCGCTAAAGAGTCGCAATTTTTACCATGATTTCGATGAATATCCCACATAGGACATTTAAGATGTTGAATTAATTGATGCATCTTGTTCTTTTCATCTGAACGTAAGTCAAGCTTTAGAAAATCTGAATTATAAAAAAAAAAAAAAATCACACCCATGTCCAGTCATGGCTCATCAGCATAACTATGATGGCTCAATGATAATTGTATTTCTAAAGTTTTACATTTAGGAATTATAATTTTACAACTTGCATTTGTCCAAACAGTAGTTAAGTCCTGATAGTTTAAGGAAGTTCAGCTGTTTATCAATCTATAGGCTTGGTTTATGTTTAGTTTTAGTTTTTCCGTGCCTATCTTTAGGTTAGTAAATGCATCACAGCCATCTAGACATTAGCCTTACAAGAACTAGATGTTTTGTTGTTCTTTGTTACGTTCGTTCTGTGTTTTCTATCCAATTTCATTTTTTGTGGTTCTTCATAATACACAGAGCAAATAGAGCTTGTTTTTCCTTTGCTGACATGTTTCGGCATCCACTGCCGCCTTCTTCAGAGCAACTGCCGGATGTTGGTGGCGTCACTTCCGTTTATCGGCGGGCAGCAGAGGACGACATCACCCTCTGCTGCCCGCTCCTTCTCCGTTGATCACCACATCCCATGAGTGGTCCAGCGTATAGACTCCTTCGGACCAAGACGCTAAAAGCAAACAGGGTTCATGGTCCTGGGTCCACGTCTCCTTATCTCAATTGCTTCTTTCATCCATCTTTTGAATTTCTGTTGCTCTGTGTTTATGATCCATGTGTTGTCACAATCCATTGTATGATTTTCTCTTGTACAGTGGTTTGTTATGGCTGATTTTTTTTATTGTACTACGGTATTTTGTTGTTCTATTGTCATAGTTACAGTTCTCGGGGTCCCTGCATAGACACTGCTAAACGCTGAGCCAAGCATTTTAGGTCAACTATGTTGTAAGACAACTTGGTTATTTTAACTCAGTCCAGGGATGCAACTGCTTTTGCAGTATCACACCACATTGGGTTTTATTATTGTGGCACCGTTATAGAAATAACACACAGGCTCCTGTGGTTTTTGCTTTTTGAAAGGCTGAGTGTAGATGTGTACTTATGTATGGCCTCCACATACAGTAGGACAGCTGACAACACAGCAAAGGTCCTCTGGGACTTTCTACAGTCATAATGCATGAAAATAAACTTTTCTTTCTTTACTATGTTAGATTACCAAGTGAATTCACTTTAGAAGTGAGTATGAAGGTGTACCTTCCTCTCCACCAATGTGAACCAGTGAATAGGCTCTAGCCTACATGCAACCTTGAACAGGAAAACAAAATCACTCTTTTTACGTCTAGATTTTTTCTTTCTCTAAGAAGGCATTGACACTGAAAGTGCACAGAGTACATGAAGTTCATTATTCTCATTGCAAACAGACATCTGATGAGAGATTGTGTTTGTGTAACACAGACCAGGGTTAAAGCCATTTACAACCCACAAATCATCACTTTAAGCAATTTATGCTTAACTATTGCAAATTAAAAATCAGAAATATGGTGTAACTTCTGCAACTCCTGTTACTACTGTAGCAACTAAAAGATATCCTAAGCTAAAAGCAAAAAATGAAAAATTTAAATGTTTTGTGGTGAGAAAAGCTGATTAGCACCACATTTTAGTACATACATTCGTAACTTATTTTAATTTTATTGAATATTATTGAAATACCAAAAATAAGTCATACCCCACATCATATTTTATGCTAGAGAGAACTATATTCATCTCATGCTGAAAAATTGTGGATTTATAGTTATCGGTCAAATGATTAAATTAAATCTTAATGTAAGATCTGATATGACCTGTTAACAATCCAGGTTTCTGCTGAGAATGACTCGGTTACTGTAACATCAGATTTTAGCACAATATCTCTAAAACTGATGATTATAACCACTGCTGTGTTTGCTAAGGTTAGTTGTAGTGGCCATTTTGAACTAGGTTAATCATTTGCTGATGTACATCCAAATGATTTCACAAAATAATGAGCACCTAATGTCCAAAATATTTGCAGAAAATATTGATGCTCATCTGAGTAAATCAGCATTACTTGAAAAAAAAAATTATGATTTCATTGAGGTTTTTTTTCCTGCAGCCTCAATAAACTCTTAACAGTCGTTGTGCATTTGCAGAAAACATCAGAGATCTTGTCCTCACTCTTGTAGTACAGCTTGTTCAGCCAAATCTGTCCGACTGAACTTAATTTATTTTGGCCTTCAGAGAGTCAGGAAGGACTCGTCGGCTGAGTGAAGGAAGAAAGACAATTAAAGGTGATAGCACTCGTCTGTGTGAGCGTCAACAGCAGGCGAAGTGGAAGCAGCTTATTCAACCAATCATCCAAGTACACAAAGTGCACCGGTGCTTTGCTGCTGCTGCTGCTGCTGCGTTGAGATGCTGGAAAAAGTGATGATAGTTTCCATCCTGTGAATCACTAGAGGACGCAAAACAAATTGTTCATCGTCCTGCTAATTTTAATCCTGTTACGGATAATGCTGAACATGACACTCAAGCCATTTATTATTCTTGTGTTCTTAACCTTGAAAATCTGCTTGTTTTCTCACCACTTCCTTTTGATCCTGACGACGGTGCACGTTTGATGTATTTTTTATCGAGTGCGGATTAAAGTTGTGAAAAAGAATATAAAAGCAAATGAGAACAATGGGGAAAGGATGATGTATGTGTCTGCAAGCGCACAAAAAGAGAAAAGAATGGAGAGAGTTGTGCTAACTGGTGCTAAAATGCTTTCAGATGTCACAAAACAAGAAGTGGACTGTGTTTATCTGGGGTGAAATACCTCGGCACCAGGCTGCGAACGCTATTTAATGTCAAAGCAGTTAAATCTTTCATGATGCAATTCATCACATCATAATTTTAGCCACAGGACGCTCTGAGTCAGACAGTTTGCAGATGTGAAGCCGTTTTCAGGGTAAGAAAACAACAGCCAGCAAATAAATCACCCAAACAGCTTTTTTTCTGAGCTCCTTTGAACGAACAAAGCTTGTAATCATGTCCAACGTGATACCTCGTTAAACTCGTGCCTTTTGTATGAGTTAGTGTGTAGCGGAGAGTTCCTCTTGACCTAGAAGGCTATTCATACTGTAGCCTCTTTCTGTCCAGCTGCTTTTCAGACCCAGCTGCTGTTATAAACACACACACACACACACACACACACACACACACACACACACACACACACACACACACACACACACACACACACACACACACACACACACACACACACACACACACACACACACACACACACAACAAACAGGCCTTCTTTCAGGCTCTTCTCATTGTTGTGAAGACTTTCCTCCCCCTTTGGTCCTGTGCTGACACCAGGCCAGGCCTTTGGTCTGATTTAAGGCCCTGGCCTGCTGATGACCCTGTTTGCTGCTCCCTCCCTCCCTCCTTCCCCTGCCCTATCTCTGGCTTTAGTTTAGCTTGACGTAGGGAAATGCCCTCTCATTCTCTCCACTGTTCATTAATCCAGCCAACAATGAAAGGAGCAGAAAAGCCTGCAGTGTGTAAATCTTTAATGTTGGGCTTTTACGTTTTTGTCCTCTGTTATATGAGGCCAGCGCTTTCATCATAAACACGTTTTGAAATATATTCTGAGTTGGAGGGAACAGATTATTGCTTCCAGAGTTTCACAGCTTTGTTAGCGCGTTATCTGTTTTCCTGTCGCAAGCTGGGAATCATAGTGATCCTCACTTTCCTGCTCTTGACTTTTTGGCACCAGAGCGTGTTTGATGATTCATGTGCTCCAAAAGAACGTCATTACTTCAAGACGAATTGCCAGCCCTTCACCTTGACACTAAAACTTTTTTTTTCCTTTTGCTTTAGGACAGAGATGTGTAGCTTCTAAATACATTAATATATTATTTATGTGCGCTCAAGTTAATGCCTTTGTTGTCTCAGCACATATGAAGGCCAGAGCTGTGGCCTTGAGCCAAGTGGCAGCACATTTTATCACACTTTCTCATTCTCATGTATAATTAAAAAACTTAAATTACATGCCATGTACAAAATTATAATGCTGTAGGAAACTGACTACATGGAAATTTATTTTCTTTTCCATGAGTGACAGGAAATCAATTAATCCTGATTTATTATTTTATGCCGGACAGGCGGTGGGCTCCAGGAGAGGGGGAGAGAGGATGGAGATTGGCTACAGCTGTTCTCATTGGTGCAGCCATATATTACAGCAGGCATGTGTGACAGGTTTGCAGGAAAATGGCTGAGGGGGTATCAGGCAGGTGACTCGTCGTGTGTAAAAAGAAAAACACGAGGGATACAAACAGTTTTCTGAGACTGGCGTAAGATTTGTGGCAGTGAAGAGGCACTTCACTGCCGCGCTGTGTGAACTGTAGGTTTGCCGTATATTTTCTTTCAACAACGGCTTTCTGTCACAGTTTAGGATTAAGTTGTTCACAGCTTGTGTCTGTGACAGGATACTCAGTCACACAGGTAGCTGCTTGTGATTGGACCTCTATCCTTCAAGGCTTTTGTTCCATATGTGTTTAGATTTTAATGGGTACATATTACAACTTTTTTCTTAAGTTATAATAGTGTTATGATCTATACAAAACATGTTTATGAAGTTCTTAGCACTACATCCCTCTCACATAAAGCAATATCAGCAGTTTTATTCTTGACATTTTCAGTACCTTCCAGAATGAGCCGTTTCAGGGCTCTGTCACTTTAAGAAAACAAGCTGGAGCTGGCCACGCCCACTCATCCCCCTCTCAGGCTGCTATAAGCTGAGAAGCTCCAATGTGAGAGCATGTGACTGTTGGTTCTATTCTAATTTCCCTATGTGTAATGTCACAAACAGGGACTTTTTTAAACTGCTTGTTCTGCACATATTATTCCTAAAGCCGAACACTGACAGAAAATGGTTGGATGGGTTAATTTTCACATTTGGAGAGTTTTAGAAGCGGTAGAGGCCCACACAGAAGCACAAAAGAATGCAAAAGGTGAATTTTGCACAATATGATCCTTTTAAAATGTTGTTATGATCCAAATTTTGCATTGATCTGTCCAATGTTTTCTCTTGCGACCAAAGACTTTTTTGGAGTCGATTTTTACAGCACTTGTTTAAATGCACTCTGATGGTTAACTACTATGTACTACTGCTAGGTAAGGCTGCCATTTGGCGCCATTGGCCCCTCTGACCATAGACATGAATACGTAGACGCCCCATTGGGCGCTGGAGAGCGTAACAGCGTCGCCGCCATATTGGATGGGTCTCCTCACTGTCCTAAGTCAACGTAGAGTGAGCATCTATGCCCATTTTTTTGCAGCCTACGGTTGAAACAACCGGCATACTATTGAAAACAGATCACGTGGGATTGCTATTGACTTTTCTAGCCTACCTGATGGGATTTTATATTTTAATTTATTTTGTTTAATTATATTGATATTTTAATTATCATGCCAATACCATGTGTCTGATTTTGTAAAAACATTTGATAAAATGTGTATTTTAGTTGGGTAAGCACCTTCCTCTGTAGAAATGAATGCACTGGGGGCAAATGGAGACCCATCTAAGATGGCGGCCGGCCACTACAGCAGCTCCAATAGGCAGTCCACGAGGCATATACGTATATATGTCTGTGCCTCTGACAGCTACCAACATAGACAAGTTAGGTGAATTGTTTTGCACAATGACACAGCAGCAGAATTCTCAGGAAGGAGCTGGGATGGAACCAGCAACCCTCCAATTAATGGACAAACTACTGAGCCACTGCTGCCATTCAGATGAGGAATGATCTTCTATTGTTCCAAAGTGAAGCTAAAGTATCTTTTACCAATTGTGCCATGTTGTGTTTGTGTAGCCAGAGTCTGTACGCTAAGGACAGGACTATGTGAGCTACGAAGGTTCCACTCATGGTGACCTGTTTCGGAACCTTACTAAGTACAACTAAACATATTGGAAAATGAACTATTTCAACAATAGGTAAGGTATCTGAGGTCATTTTTTATTTCTAGTCAGTAAAAATGTCTTAATTTTTATGTGATTTAAAACTACTGCAGCCAGCCACTAGGGTGCTCATTTACAGTGGCGGCTGGTGAATTTTTTTTTGGGTGGGGCGCATTTTTTTTATTTTATTTTTTTTATGTTAGTTCTTGTGAATGGTTTTTATCTTGAGAGGCGCTATATAAACGGTCGTTTTTTTGATCATTTTGCAGTCAGTTTTTCAGATGCGCTAACCACATATCACCACTAGGGAACGCCAAATTACCATTCTTATGCGTCACACAACTTGAAATCTACGGACCGGTCCAGGAGCACTTAGCTACAAAGTTGTTCCAAAAACATGCTTCATATTCACCAATATATGCAAACTGCACAGGAAGAAGCTCTTTTTAAACGATAGAATCCACGTTTTCTACCTCAACACCACCCAATGACTACTGAATGAAAAGCAAAACAAAGCTATTTTCATGAAGTCAAAAGCTAAATTCTGTCTTACCTTGCTGGTCAAAAATAATCCATCTAATAGTAAAAAATCCACTTGGTTCGTAGAATCCAATGATAAAAAGATGAAACTACTAGTTTTCTCCATAGTCAACGTTAGCAGCAGCCCCACAACAACAAAGGACGTGAACTAGCCTGTGGAGAAATTTCCGGTTCTGTCTGGGCTGGGTGAGCTGACCAATCAGCATCCTCCTCCTGATCTGAGCAGACTCCCCCGTTTGCTTGCGATCGCAACCATATGCGCCCAACAGCTCTCCTATTCCTTGTCGTTGGGGATCCAGCGCGCATGCGCCAGTTAGCCCATATTAAGTCAATGGTAAAGATTGCTGCGACCGTGTACAGATCGTTTAGTTTAAATTTTATGTTTTTTTAAATACATTTTGTGATTCCTCTCTTCTTCTTCCTCTTCCTGTGAGACTGGTGGGGCGGCGCCCTAGCGCCCCCTATGGGCGAGCCGCCACTGCTCATTTATCTTGGCTTCAAACACCATGTTCTGTTCTGTTTACATAATTTCTATAATCTGAATATTTAACATCAAATAACTTTAGATTCATAGCATGCAAAAAGTATTGACAGCTAATGACAATCTGTGTTCCTTTAAAGAAAAGTAATGACAACAGCATGATTCAGATGTGAACAGAAGTGAACACATGAATAGAAATGATCTATTTTTAATTGACAAACTATTATTTTTAGACAACTACCTCTAATGAGCAGCTTCGAATTTCAGAATCACATCAAGAAAATGAAATGATCCTATAACTCCTTAGGATTCACATAATTTGTAAAAAGGTTTTTGTTGAATATTGTTAGTTTTTGCTGCCTAAGCTCAAAACCAAATCACGTAAAAGGCACACAAAAAGCAAGAGAGCCACATAGAAATAGTATTTTATCAAGACAGCAGGCATGCACCTTTTCATTACCCATATTTAATAAAGCTGCAAAATATAATTATTTGTTACAAGCAAGAAATGCTGTCATTTCATTCAAAATATTTAAATAAATTAAATTCAGTCTGAGCCTTTCAAAACTGTTTTCTTTGGAGAAATTTAAAGGATTTGATGAGTATTTTCATATATATATACACACACACACACACACATATATATATATATATATATATATATATATATATATATATATATATATGTATATATATTAGACCCATTGAATTAAGACATTGACAATGATTCACATTTCTCCTTGTGTTTATATTGTGACTTGAATAACACTAGTAAACATAACGCAGAGTCCTGCAGAGGTCAGATAACGCTCCTTCAGTGATTCAGGTGTGCCACAACATCAGCAAGCACTCACACACAAAAGGACGACTCATGAGTGATTTGGGGCTCTGACGGCAGCCAGGGCTTTTTTTTTTCCTTTTGCTCTTCTGCAGGTTAATTCACTGGATGAAATGTTGTGGCACATGATGTGTCATATATCAAAGGCAGGGCATCAGTAATCTTTGCTCAAGGGCATGGATAACAGGCAGATAGACATGTGAATGAGATGGAAGGGGGCTGGTGAGCAACTCATCCCTTTCTGCCATCACCTCAGAGAAGATACAGGAAGATTTATGGGACATCGCGGACCACATACCAGCAGGCTGACCAACTTATGTGTGCAGAATCACTTCTGCAGTATTCCTCCATCATGTTTCTTTTTTCTGCACTTTCATGACTCGTGAGACATAATTGGATTTATTTTAATCAGTATTTTACCCTTTCACTTTTTATTCCTGATGCTGTTCATTTCCCAGAGTTTTCTTGAGAGCTACGTTGCTGACCCTCCTGACTGATGACTGATTGCAGCTCAGTGAGTGCTAGCCCAGTGACTGACAGTAAGAAAACTGCATGAGTAACTCTGTGTTAGGGCTGAATGACACATATATCCATCTTGCACCATGCCGCTGAAATAATTACCCGTCATCACATTTCTCCAGGGATTTACAAACAAATAGGTCTAAAAGAAGCATGCTTAATGTTCAATCTTTATTTGTTGTTTTTACATCACTAACCCATTGACGTTTGATAAACACAGATGGCTTGGAGTTTTTCCAGTTTCCAAAATGTTCAGCACAAAGCACAGTGGTCTTAGTCATTATTTAATTACAGTAATCCATAATGCTGTCACTTTGACTCCACCTCAGCTGCCTAGCGTGGTGCTGAGATACTAGGAAAAAAAGCTCATGGTGAAAAGTAGGGATGAAGATACCCAAGCAAGGTAACAGAATGTAATGTGATCCACAACAGAGGACAGATTATTGCAGAGAAACTCACAGACCTTCAGCGGTTTCCTGGTTGTCTCTGACGGAAAAGAGTCGTCACATCTGCCACACAGGTCGCCGATAATTTGTGAGAATCACAGCTGGTACCTTCCCTTGGGATTCACTTATATTCTATCTTCATTCAGTGCTAATAGTCTTTTAAAACATTAGGGTCCCACTGGGTGTATCAATTGACTCGTACATAAATAGATCTTGGAGGGCTTTTAAGTTTCTAAATTAGGAATTAAGATGTGCTGTTTTTGGCAAACTGCAACTTTTGAACAGTAATACAAGTATTTTATTGTGTATATCTTCAGTTTAGCCCATTATGCAGACAGAGAGCACAAATCAGCGGACGTTTCCATGGAGAGCAGGAAAACACCATTACATAAATTACAGTATACCTAATAAGATTTTCAGGTTAAAATTACTGGACAGCTACAGGATATTCAGCAGAATATATACATGTAAATTAGCTCAGCTTAGCAAAACTCATAATAGATACCAAATACTTGTTGCTTTGCTTGTTTACTTTAAACAACATGATGCATATTATAGAACACTGCATAGAACACTTTTTAATTCAAGTTATTTACTTTTGTGTGATATTTTTTGTGTACTACTTCAATTTTACTTTACTTCACTTTACTTTACTGTACTTGTGCTGTTGCAATACTGCAAATTCCCCATTGACGGACAAATAAATAAATAAATAAAATAAATAAAGGTATTCTTATATAAATCAACATGATTATAATCCATCATTTAAATGTGCTTGACTGTTTATCTTCAGTCCCAGACATGTTTGATATAAACGTTGAATAATAAACTAGTACAAAACACAAACATAAACTCTCACTTACTAAACATAACCCAATAGATTTTAAAGATATACTAATTAACTTTTTGATGTTTTTAAATGAAAAGAATACCTCGTTTGCAACTTGAGCCTCTCTGGACCGCTGCCCTGAAGTCTCACAACATCAGTTATCTCATGAGAAGCAGTAACGCCTTACGGCAATGCATGTTTACTCAGAACACACGAGCTATACCTGGTTAGCATTTATTGTAACATGTTTATCATGGTGAAACCTCAGCAGAAACAAAGAAAACGTTTATCTTATGAAGCTCGAATCACTCCTGTAGAAACTAATGATGCTGAGGAGACATTTCAGCAGTTAGCTTACAGTTTTTTTCAATTGCTAAAACTCAAAAAGCAAAATTGAGGCACAATTTTCACAACCTCTACTTCTGTTCCCAATCGCTTGACTCAATTTATCACTACTCAAGATATCCATATCATATTAGAACTCTGAGTTTCCTCCTTTACACTCTGATGTCAATTTCATATTACCTTGCTGTCAAAACACAGGACACAATTATCAGGTTTACACACACTTCTCACATAAATCCTCAAAGCTTCAATCAACAACACACAAATATTCAAATCTCTAAACTTTCGGGTCTGGCGAGCAATTTGTGATCAGGGACTGCAGCATGAAAGGAGGCTTGATGCTCTGTTGTGTTTGATGAGCAATGGAGAACAGAGACAACAAACAACAGAGAAGGAGAGGGGTACGAATGGGAGTAGTAGGAGGAGGACGGGGTAGGGGAGGAGGAGAAAGAGAAGGAGGACGGGGGAAGAGGAAGAGGAGGAGGAGAAAGAGGAGGAGGAAGAGGAGGAGGAGGATGGGAGGAGGAGGAGGAGAAAGAGGAGGAGGAGGATGGGGAAGGGGAGAAGGAGAAAGAGGAAGAGGATGGGGAGGAGGACGGGGAAGGGGAGGAGGAGGAGGAGAAAGAGGAGGAGGACATCGCCTGTGATGTTGACGAGGCCCTCTGGCCAGACAGAGACCGGAGGCATGATGCCCCATGAATATTCTTGAATGGGGGGGGGGTTAAAAATAAAATATTTTGTCTCTAAATTTGTGTGTGTGTAATGTTTGTCTATGAGAGAAGTGGGCATTGTAATAGATTCAGTGTTTTCCATTTCTCTAATTGTGTTTTCAGTTTTGCTCTTCAGTGTTCTTTCCATGCTTGGTAGTGTTCTGCTAAATGCTACTTGTGTTTATTCAATGAATGGTATGTGTGTGTCATGTGAAAATATGGCTGTGTTTACCAAATGAAAACACGTGTTCCATTTTGTTAACATGTTACAAGATTTGATGGCAGAGTTGTTTTGCAAAGGGATGCCAGGGTTTAGCAATTTGTGTGTGATGTTTGGGGTTTTGTGTTTGCAGTTTTGAAAGAAATGTACAGTTTTGACAAACGCGTTTTAGCAATCGAAAAAAACTGTAATAAAAAGATGAACGCACAGCAAGGAGGAGAGTAAGTTTGTTTTTACGACAGTGAATTAAAATGGACACTAGGGGGTGCTAAAGCACGCCAGCGCTTACCAAGTGTTCCTTTGAACAAACCAAAGCAAAATTAACAAACTTAAAATTTTACAATATCGCAAGATCGCCTTCAATTTGTTAGCAGTCGCAGCGCATTGTTGTGTTCTAGCTCAACAGCTAATATAGATTAGATGTGGTGGCCATATTGAATGGGGCTTCGTTAGACTTTTTTTTCATGAACATAGAAACCGGTAAAACATTTAGCAAATATGGCTTTCTGAGGTCAATACAAGTGAAACTCGAAAAATTAGAATATAGTACAACAGTTAATTTAATTCAAATTAAAAGATGAAACTTTAGAAAAGAGAGCTCGACTCCGTCCGACCT
The DNA here is from genome assembly GCA_006937985.1 of Aphyosemion australe. Taxonomy (NCBI): domain Eukaryota; kingdom Metazoa; phylum Chordata; class Actinopteri; order Cyprinodontiformes; family Nothobranchiidae; genus Aphyosemion; species Aphyosemion australe. The sequence goes on from SSNS01000143.1 coordinate 1,020,171, forward strand.
TGCAAGCCTGCTGGAGAGCTCTTGCAACGATGTATCATGGCGGTCCGTCCGGCCGTACTGACAAAAACGGAGAGTTATAAATTAGGCTTAATGTATGAGGTAGACTAATTCCATGCAATCCAGATATTTCAAGCCTTTATTTGTTATACAGCAAATCAAATTTTGCACCATATTCTCATTTTTTGTGCATCTACTGTTAGAATGTCATCATATTCCACTATGGTGGCTTTATTAGTTAATAGATCTGAAGAACTCATTATGGGATTTAATGTTTAACAGTTTGATGAGGAAGTAGATGGTAGTATTTGGACTTATTTGTGCCCAAGTCATTTTTTTCACATACATTCTCAAATTAAACCCAAATGTTTTAACAGATGGAAACTTTTAGTAAATCTAATGTAAAATAGTGTCAGATATTTAGTGAAAGTGTGCCTAAATTAAAATATTATTTTTATTAAAGCTTATGATTCTGTATTTAAAACAGAGTCTGCAGGAAGCTGGAATGTTCACTCCTTATTTTGAATACATCAAAGTCTTTGTATGATAAACTGCACCCAAGGATCAAGCGGGACAAAGCTCAGCCTCTGCGTGTATCAGGTTGCTCGCCAGGAACTAGTGAACATGCCTTTGAAAGGTCATCCAGACTGTGACAGCAGCAAAATGACAGCGGGATCACCTGGAACACCTGGAAACAAATCGAGTGTGTCGATTCGTCTTCTGGATCTGATCCACACAGAATGTTCTGGTTGGTGCTCGTGTACCTGTCAGGAGCTGTGAGTGGGAGGAGGAAGTAGCTGTGTTCGATGGGGGATATCCTTCCTCGCAGTGGCAGCGAGGGAGAACGCCCTGCTCACACAAAGGATGGGCTCACTCCTTCACTCTGTTTATTTTTAGTCATAACATCCACCACAATTGAAAGTATGGGTCAAGGTGAGGCTAGGACACTTGTGAGGGGGTGGGGTGCCTTTGGAACAACAAACAGATGTTCTTTGATGATAATTGCAGAGAAGGGAAAAAGTGAGCTTGTGAAGCATTCACTTGTTGAAGCTGCACCTCCTAAAGCCCCATGGGGGTGCGTTGTTTAGCTCCGGGACACAGAGGGGCCCTGCTGATGCCATTGCTCCTATTCGCCAGTGATGACCTCTGTTCACAGGAGCCACAAATTTGATTGGCAATAGTCTTGAACTGACCAGGAAAAAAGTTTGCATCACTCAGTGACAGTCTGCTTAGCATAAAAGGTTAGGGAGCCACAGCCTTTAATTAAGTGTGGTTGTCAGCAGGCGCCCTTTACAATGAAGCCGTAACGACAGGCTGCCAGTATTACAGCCGAGGAGCTCTAGCAGGGAATGATTGATTTGTGTAAATCATTTTCCTTTTTTTTCTTTGCTCTCTCAGTCCTTCATGAGCATCAGCAGTGGTGGAGAATGGCGAGGATACCATCACGGGATTAAGTGTAGCTCCAACAGGCCGTCTTTGTGATTAATGACCTGCCACAGTGTTCCCAACTGTCACCGAGAGGAGCGTCACTTCTAACCACGTCTGTGCTGATGAAACAAAGGAGGGAAATCTGTTGTGTCATCATATCATTAAAGACGCTTCATTTTGAGTTTGATTTAGCAAGTTGACATTCATCCTCTGGGGCTAATTTCACTTGCTTTAGCAAATTTGACATTTGTCTTATTGAGTGGTTGGATCAACATTGGATTTAGTCTTAGAAATTTAGCCAGGACCTTTCTGGTATGGAACTGTCGACACACTAGGACAGAATCCACAAAACGTTTACGAGTGTTCTCAGTTTTCCTAAGTGAGTTGTGGGATTCTGCTCTCACATTGCTAGTATTTTTAAAATGTTCAAAAGTTTGCAAGACAAATTTCATCTTGAAATGGTCACAGAGACGATGTGGGTAAATTACAAACTATTTTTTTAAATAATTTTTTTTACTAAATAGCAAAAAATAAAAAAATGTTTTACAACTTTTGTCATATGCCTTATATGACCCTGCAAAATACACAATATGTCACACATTGTGAAGCGCCTTGGGGGGTTGTAGAACCCTAAGAAGGCGCTATACAAATACAGGCCATTTACCATTTGCCACATGTGACCAGTGGAAAAATACAAAGGTTCACACTGGATCCAAGGGGGGACAAGCACTCATAAAATCCAGACAGGAGTTCAGACAAAAATAAGGCAATTTATTTAAAAACAGTTAAAATTGTGCCCAAAAAGTCTCTAAGACCTTATTCTAAAAATTGTCCTCCAACGATCGTCAGCCAGGCCACCATCCAGCCAGTCAGTAGCTCCGCATCCCGGCAGCGCTCATTCCCTCCGGGTACCACACGCCACTCCCTGTTAGGGCCTCCGTCTCGCTCCACACCTCTGCAGCTCCCTGGCACCGCTGCACCCCCGGGGGTGGGGTACGCCGCCCACCTCGGCCCAAGGCCCTGCCCGGACGCAGGCACCAGCACCAGCCGCTTACCAGTGCGGAGGGAGGGCCACCCACGCTCCTCCGCACTCAGCCGCCTGCCCATCTCCCGGGACGTGCTCCCGGTGCCAATCTGCGCTCCGGGGGGGGGATTGGGCGCACGTGCACCCGTGGGGGCGCCGCCGTCCAGGGCGCACCTTCTCCTTTGCCGGTCGTCTACTCCGTCGCCTCTTTGGCTGTCCTCTCCCGTCTTCACTCCAGCTCCTTTTATTGGGCACAGTCAATTAGCCACACCTGCTGGTGTGGCACACCTGTTAGAGGGCAGCTGATTGTACCATCCCCTCCCCGTTCAGCCAGTCCAGTGTCTCTGGGGAGCTCCACGATGGGAAAAAAAACACAACACATGCTAAAAACTACTAAAAACATGCACTTAATTAAATAAAGTTATAAAAGTCACGCATGCAAATTAAAACAGTTTTCCCACTGTGTGACACACACACCAGTTTTTGTGATTCCAATTGAAAATTTGCATATTGTGTCTCAACGAGCTGCAGCTCAGTGATAACAATAAAGGTTAGCATTAGGTTTAGCATTTTATCTTAGCCCAGGCATTGTAGATTTAAGCACCCTAACTCTAAAAAAGCAAATAATAATGTTGGGGACGGAGCATTAAACATAATTTAAACTGCAATCGCAGCTCAGTTGAATACAAAATTGGACGACATAATTAAGGCATAAATATTCTGACTATATACAGAATAAGAAATGTGTAACGAATGAGTTATTTTAGTTAACTTTATTTAAAAAGGGGGGTAAATGTTTTCAACCTGCCTCTTTATTTGTGTCCAGAGATTTAGCTCTACTGTTGAAATCTGATCAGATTGTTACAATATATAATTCCACTTAACAGTATTGACTTTTCTTTCACTCTCAAATTAATCTTCCAAAAGATGAAAACATTCATGGTGTCTAATCGCTGTCCTTGAGGATCACGATCCTAAATGTTTTAGTCAATGGTTGAAAAATCTCTTCATGTCCTCAAGCTTCTCTCATTTACTGAAATCAGGTGTAGTCAAGCAGAGGAATATTTAAAACATGCAGGATAGTAGTACCCAATTCATTCTTGCATCCTTTTATTTTACATTACAGATTTAAGTCCCATTATTCGTCACACACACTGATCTGATGTGTGGTGAAATGTATTCTCCACATTTGACCCATCCCCTGGGGGAGCGGTGAGCTGCAGACATGGTCATGCTCGGGAACTGTTTGGTAGTTTAACCCCCCAATCCAATCCCTTAACGCTGAGGGTCAAGCAAGGAGGCATTGGGACCCATTTTTTCAAAGTCTTTGGTATGACCCCAACCAGGATTTGAACCCTGATCTCCCAGTCCTAGGGTGGACACTCATACCACTAGGCCACTGGAACATGATGTTTTTCCAGCATCATTTGACAAAAATTTGCTTAGTTTCTTTGGTGTGTTGTTATTTTTTAACCCTGCAGTCTCTCACATTTCTTCTTTTTGATTCTTCTGAATATGTTCCTGCATCGTGCACACATCTCATGCCTTGCACTTTCATTGGCTGAACGTCCTCGTAACATCTCACCCAAGAACTCATGCCTTGTTTTCAAAAAAATATTTGGTTTGGGTGTTTGGATCATGAATAACGATCGGTGAACACCAACCAAACCATCAGATTTTGGTCTGAATCATTCAGTTAAAATAAACCAAATGACAGGTTTGAAACTGAAATATTTTGCTGTGAATAGCAGTAAAACAACCACACGCTCACATTTTAACCACTAGTATCTCAGATAATAATAGAAATGTCAGTCTCTGCTTACAACTCGCTGTCTTGTTAATCAGATCCTCCAGAAATCCTGTCTTTCTTTAGAGGTTTTTGTGTCTAATATCTTCTGACCTTTTTGTATCAAACCCCATAGCCAGGCAGAAGTTGTGAGGAAAGCAAGAAAGGGGAAATTGAGCCACTCCACATCTATCTCTCCCCAAGGAGTGTCGTGTTTCTCTTTGCACCATTTATTTGAAAGCTATCATTTCCTGGGATTCATGGCTGAAAAATGGCATCGATTCTCCGGATGATAGATGCTAAGTGTCCTTCTATCGACATGCCTATTGACAGGCCTGTGTAAATTCTGCATCTTATTACCCTGCCGGATAAATGATACACCTTGTGAACAAGGAGGTTGTAGCTCAGTCGATGGCCGCGTCTGAACATCATAGTCGCTGGTGTCACTGCTAAGTGCTGCAAACCATTTTGTCAGAAAACACCTTATCTGTGCTGAATAATTAAACATAATAAGACTGACAGAGTATAACGTCCCTCTGCAAAGCATCCAGGCTCTTAAACAGAAATAACTTTTTATTCATGGCTGCGCTGCACCTCCGAAGGTCAAATCCTAATCTAAAGGTGTTTTTTTAATCTAATATTCTTGTCTGGAAAGTTTGCTGTAGCATTAAAATGACTTATGTGAAGCCCTAAACCAACGCAATGTTCTTTGAAGCAACTCGTTTTCTATACTGCATTGTTTACAAGGGCTATTTTTCTTCGACTCTGTAAGGTTTATTGCATCTTAATCCTACCCTTTTGTAGCTCTGCCTGTGCAGACGTTAAATAATGCCCCGCTGCCAACTGCTTTCTCCATCTCAATTTGTTTTATAGTAATACACAATTTAACCTTCACAATAGCATTTGCAGGTTCATAACACTTGGAACAGGTGTAATTTTTCTAACAAACACACCAGCAATGTGACCCTATTTATCTGGGTTTCTTGTAATATATTGTATTAATCTGTTGCCCATTCATGACCCATTATTTCAGCGAGACAATAATTCACTCTTGGTGTTCAGCCGAGCTATTGAGGGGAATCTTTTTTAGTCCAGTTGTGCTTCAGCGTTCCAGCTTGTGGCTGTTGTGTGTGATCGGTGGGAGTCTGACTTTATAGCTTTTTGCACAAGAATCCATGAGCCATTATATGTTATGGAGAGTGAAATGGCCTCTTGTAAGTCACTCCTTTGGAAAAAAAAAATCTGTCTTTATTGCCGTCTTTGATGTTTAAGGTTTTGTTGGCTTTCGTCCAGACGCAAGTAGCTCAGATGATCATTATTACGACATTCTCAGTTTTCCAGGTCACTCACGGCAGCCTAATCGATGCCACTGGTACGCATGAATAAGAAGGCGAGCAATATGTAAGGAATAAAAGCAGAGTTAAGTCAGAATTGTATTATTTCAAAAGCAGAGCTGTGTGGGTACAGCAAGCTGAACCACTGCAGCAGCGTTTCTTCCCCTCGTTCTGAAGATAAATTAGCTGCTTCTAAATAATGCAGTGAACCCTAATTCTCTTTGATTAGTAGTGAGTTAGATGATGGCGACCCACTGAAATTGGTCATCAGCATAAATAACGAGCGAATGAACTGATAAAATGCAAAGTCCTCGGCCATCATAAATCAAACGGAATCTACTGGCCGTGGAAGCGGGTGGAATTAGAAGTCCATGCTCCTATTAATTATGTTGCCTTCTGAAGGCGACAGCGTGATAAATCAGCGCTGAAAGGCCCTTCACTGGCTGAGCCTGAGGAGTTAGACTGCCTGCAAATTGCTTTGTGTACGCTCCTAATCGTTTCTTAAATAACCCACCTTTTTGAGTCAGGTTGGAGAGCTACTCTACCAGGACGGGTCAAAGAAGTCAGGGCCACTGCCGCTCGCTGATAACGTCATGAAAATTCATCTGTGTCACTCTTGTTTTATTGATTAACAGGAAAAAGTGTTACTGTGATACAAACACATTACAAAAAAATCACTAATACCAAGAAACACTACTCAGAGTTATTAAAAATGTGTTCTTTTTATTGATTTTAACTGTTCACATTTAGCAGAAGTACAGAAAAATTCCATAATAAGTGCAGTTTTAAAGACTTTAGGTTTTTCTCTTGTGCTAAAAATACAGACTCGGGCAATAAATAGTTTTTTAGTTACGTTTTCAATCAAATGGAATGAATTAAATCACTTCAGCTTTTGGGGCATGTTATAACGATCATACTTGTGAGTAGCATGTAATCAATGGGAATGTTGAGGCAGTCATGAGCTCATTAAAATAACCAAGTATAAAAACTCTGCATTTGGCCCAGGAACTTCCATCACCATGCATGAAATGTTGAGTTTTACCTGTTTGGCAGGAATTTGCAGTTAAGTTAAATTGAGTGTACGGTGTAAAATGCCAGCAGTCATGTGATGTTGTATAACTTTTCATTTCTGCTCTGCAAAAAAAAGGTTTTTCTGTAGCATGGCTATTATCGTCACTGTTCAAAGCAGTTATTTCTGTTGCAAGACAAATCCTGGTCAAGAAGTTTGTTTCTTTTTACATGTAATATTTTAAGGATGTGAAAATGTGCCTCCTTTTAATAAACTTTTTAGGTTAGCAGTGGGATATTTGCCTTCCTATGATGCTTAGCCGCCTCCATCTCATGAGGAGGCTGAGGTCCTTCAGAGTTAACTCCCAGCTGCTAAAATCCTTTTATCACTCTGTTGTTGGCTCTGTTATTCATTCTGCTGTGGTCTGCTGGGGTGTAGGCAGCTCTGACCGAGACAGGAAGAGACTGAACAAGCTAGCTACCAAAGCTAGCTCGGTTCTGGGCTGCCCACTGGATTCTGTTGAGGAGACGTGTGAAAGGAGGATGCTGGGGAAGATGACCTCCATCTTAAGAAACCCCTCCCACCCACTGCACTCCACTGTGGAGATCATGGACAGCTCCTCCAGAGGTAGACTGAGACATCCCAGATGTAAAACACTATTGTAGATCTTTCATCCCCTCTGCTGTAAGAGTGTATAACTCTTCAGTTTAAGCTGTACTGGTATCATCCTGTATGCTGCTTAGTGTTGGAACCCAAGTTTTTTTCTCATTTTTTATTTGTGTTTTTTTTTTTTTGGGTGATCGAAGATTACAATACTAGATTCACTGCCTATGTGTATATACATGTATCCTTGTTTTTTATTTTTCTTCTAATTATCCTATATGAGTGCTGGTGCTGCTGTAACAAGTGAATTTCCCCAATGTGGGATCAAAACATTCTATTCTATTCTATTCTATTCTATTCTATTCTATTCTATGCTATTAGGGGAGAATATTGGAGCATTTATTGGATTAACAAATGCATAAAAGTCCTTAGCTGCCAAGCATTTTTTTATTTTTGAAATATGATCAGTCACTCTGAGTTTAACATGCAGGCTAAATGTGAAAATAGTCTTCTACCCCTATTTCCTGCAATAGCCTCCAATAGAAAAAAGATGGGTACACTCTCGGATTAGAAAAGCCAATCAATTCCACGTCATATTGAAAAATAAGTACCGTAATTTCTGCACTATAAGCCGCACCCGATTGTAAGCCGCAGGTGTTTTAATGTTTAATTACCGTATATAAGGGTTCCTGCTACCACGGAGGGGATTATCGGGACCGCAAAGCGTCTCGTTTTTAATAAATGAGAAACAATCCTTTCAATCAATCGATCACACTCTCACATCTTTGACCTAGCGTAATGGCAAGATTTATGGTGTTTTTGTCCTCCTGTGAGAAGGATTAGAAGTTCGCTGAACTTACAGCCAGTTTTCCTCAGCTTTTTTCCATGCATGTATTGGTGATGCGCATTTGTAGTCCTGGACGTATTTTCACACAAGACCTAAAATTACTTTTCCCCCGTTTGAGAATAAGCACGTTCTTGACATCAAAATGCGTCTAGATTACTGCCTATGTGTATATACATGTATCCTTGTTTTTATCTTTCTTCTAATTATTCTTTGAGTGATGGCGCTGCTGTGACAAGTGAATTTCCCCACTGTGGGATCAATAAAGTCTATTCTATTCTATTTAAAATTCACGGACATCATATGTGAAATCCATAGCACATAAAAAAACGGGATTAGAAAATAACGTTTTTAGCCCCATTTTTTTCGGTTCTTCCAGGGACCTGTGACCCGGAAGTAGATCAGCGTGACTTTGCTTCCCTATAGTGCGTCCCTAGTGACCGTTAGCTGTAAAAACTATAGATAAGCCGCACTGTTGTGTAAGCCGCAGGGTCCAAAGCAAGTGAAAAAAGTAGCGGCTTATAGTCTGGAAAATAAGGTATTCATGGACTCACCCATCTTGACTTGCAATGGGGAAGGCTGTTGTTGGTTTACAGTTTTTTTCGATTGCTAAAACTCAAAAAGCAAAATTGAGGCACAATTTTCACAACCTCTACTTCTGTTCCCAATCGCTTGACTCAATTTATCACTACTCCAGATATCCTTATCATATTAGAACTCTGATTTTCCTCCTTTACACTCTGATGTCAATTTCACATTACCTTGCTGTCAAAACACAGCACACAATTATCAGGTTTACACACACTTCTCACATAAATCCTCAAAGCTTCAATCAACAACACACAAATATTCAAATCTCTAAACTTCCGGGTCTGGCGAGCAATTTGTGATCAGGGACTGCAGCATAAAAGGAGGCTTGATGCTCTATTGTGTTTGATGAGCAATGGAGAACAGAGACAACAGACAACAGAGAAGGAGAGGGGTACGTATGGGAGTAGGAGGAGGAGGAGGAGAAGGACAGGGAAGGGGAGGAGGAGGAGGAGAAAGAGGAGGAGGATGGGGAGGAGGAGGAGAAAGAGGAGGAGGAGGATGGGGAAGGGGAGGAGGAGGAGGAGAAAGAGGAGGAGGACGGGGAGGAGGAGAAAGAGGAGGAGGACATCGCCTGTGATGTTGACGAGGCCCTCTGGCAGAGGTGGAAAGTATGAAGTACATGTAATTGCGTTACTGTAATTGAGTAGTTTTTTTGTGTATTTGTACTTTTAAGTAGTTTTTAAAATCTGTAATTTCACTTTCACTCAAGTACTTTTTTTCTAAGTATGGTAATTTGCTACATTTTACTGTTACTGAGTAAAAAAAAACAACATTCAGAAATACTGTGTCGGCTGCCTGACTGCTCCATGGTCAGCACTGGATGAGTGACATGGAGAAGAGACAGCTGAGACAAGAGCATAGACATATATAAATGTAGAAGCCTCATTATGCACTTTGATAGTGATCCAGAGCTTAATGGGGTGTCTATGTGTTTATGTCTATACTGGGTGTGTGTGTGTGTGTGTGTGTGTGTGGGGGGGGGTCAGGGGCAGTCAGGACTTATGACTGTGACCATAACTTAATTTGATTTGCTGTTTAACTGCCTTTGTACTTTAATGTGCATATTTGTTCTTTTCATTAAAAACAGCTTCGAGATTTATATACCCTATTGTCTTTTTTTAATACTGTAAGTAATTTTTACTCTGAGTACATTTGAAATGAGCTACTTTTTACTTTTACTTGAGTGGATTTTGAGACAGGTAATTTTACCTGTACTTGAGTACAATTTCATTAAAGCAATTATAGTTTTACTTGAGTAGAATATTTAGTACTCTTTCCACCTCTGCCCTTTGGCCAGACCGAGACCGGAGGCATGATGCTCCATGAATATGCTTAAATGGGAGAGGGGGTGGGGAGGTGGTTTAAAAATAAAGTATTTTGTCTCAAACTTTGTGTGTGTCTAATGTTTGTCTATGAGAGAAGTGGGCATTGTAATAGATTCAGTGTGTTCCATTTCTCTAATTGTGTTTTCAGTTTTGCTCTTCAGTGTTCTTTCCATGCTTGGTAGTGTTCTGCCAAATGCTACTTGTGTTTATTCAATGAATGGTATGTGTGTGTCATGTGAATGTCACGAACGTGCGGGTGGAGGTGAAGATGAGGACCCAAATGCAGGTGAGGCGGGTGAAAAGGTTTTAATATGAAAAAGGAACATACAGGACTGACTGGAACACAACTGACAACTAACAATGACTCGACCAGGAACAGAAAACAGGCAGGGCTTAAATACATGAGGAGGAGAGTGAACTGGTGATTAGGAGACGAGAGGCAGGTGGGACCAATTAACCTGGACAAAGAACTAAACAGAACAGGGGAGACAGGACAGAATGTGACAGTACCCCCCCCTCAAAGGGCGGCACCGGACGCCCAACGCAGGCCGAGGGGAACCCTGGGGGGCCTGCGCCGTGGGACCAGGAGCCGGGACTTGGCGGGCCTGGGAGGTCGGCGCCGTGGGACCAGGAGCCGGGACCTGAGTGGCGGCGGCTCGGGTTCTGGAGCCGGGGCGATGAGTGGCGGCGGCTCGGGTTCTGGAGCCGGGGCGATGAGTGGCGGCGGCTCGGGTTCTGGAGCCGGGGCGATGAGTGG